>JAPMOQ010020905.1:1162302-1223071 GCA_026543055.1 Argiope trifasciata
TTTTCAAAAAGTCCCTATCTTCCAAAGCCGACATGGTTATACTTTAAACGAAAAAAAAAATGTGTGTATGAGTAACGAATCAATCATACTCACACTCAGTGATATCTAAGGATTCTGGGTATTTACTGTTGTTTCTTTGAACACGCGTTTGGAGCCTTTCAAAATTAATAGAGGCAATGATATATATTTTTGATCTCATGAGATATGTTTAAAATCAAAATTCTGTTTAGACATCACCACTAAAGTTACGTTTAAGAAAGTATAATTTCTGAAAAGAAATAGTTTATGTTCCACAATAATCAATCACATCACAAATAATGAAAAGCTAATATTATATTAAACAAAGATAATTAATGTATTAAATAAAAAAAATTTACTCTATGATAATACATGATTCATTTGTATCATTGACTTTTGAAGTTAAGAATTTCTGACTGAAACTTGTATTTTTGTTTCAGGGTTGTTTAAGATAAGCAACTAGAACGATATAACAATGTATATAATTTTAGATACAACAGAAAATTTGAATTTTTCATACACCTTGACATATTACACATATTCTCTGTTTTTTCACAAAGCCAGTTTGAAGTTCATTTATATCGTTGCTTACAATATAGCAAATCAAGAAAACGTATAAAACCTTATAAAAACAAATTAAATTAATTACAGACGCCTTACGTCAGATTTGTTTATCTGAGCAGAAGTTTCTGTTAAGCGGAAAAATTTCATTAAAGCAAACACAAAAAATATATCATTCTTTCCTAGCAAATTAAACCAGTGTTATTAGAATACCGAACTCCAAAAAACATTAAAAATTTTCATGCATAAATTGTGTAAAACTGCCCTTTTAAATTTTTATCTTATCAAACGGTAAAAAACTAACAAAATAAAAATGATAGGAGAATTCAGTGTTGGATTAATATCACTTCTAAAAAATTCAACGCACTCAAGAATTTGAGTACGATGTTAATCAATGTAATTTAACAAGAACTTGTCGCTATCTATCAGGCGGAGAAATTAAATTACGTTCTTTTGTTCGTTCTTCAGAAAGAAATATATGTGTATCTTGAGGCTCAGAATGAAAATACCAATTAATAAATCAAATACATAAGGACGTTATTACCTCAATAACTCCTTTGAAAATTTGTTGCATAAGTGTTTTCCCCTTCTTTTAGGTTTTTATTAGAAAATGTTCATGTAAAATGAACAAAGACTAGTTTTAATATATCAAATATGCATTTTTTGCAAATCATTTTCAAATGACAAAATTAAAATTGGAAAGTCTTACTCGATCGTAATACAGGATATTTCAAAATAAAAGAAATGCGCTTTTCGTTTCACTGCATTGTTCAATTGGCAGTATATATAGTATAAGTAATAAAAAAAGTTAGAAAGTAAAATTGTGATAATGACGTGATACTGCCATTAAATTGGAAAAAGTACATCTTATTTTAATAGTTCATATAAAAATTTAGAAGATGGAATTTTAGCGAAATTGGTATAAAGGAATTAGGGATTTATTTTTTCCCTTTTTCTATAGAAAGATAACTACAAAACAAAATTTACATATACCTTTAAAAATGTCTGAATTCAAACTCGAATGGATGATAATGATAAGGACGATATGTCATAAACGTACTAAATATGAATTTGCAATCAAGACTTTAAAACTCTAGTTAAAACGTGTGACAAATTTAATCAGAAATACATTGACATAAAGCTTTTCACACGAAAAAATCATGTTTGATAAATATAGTTCAAATAATTGAAACATTTTTCAGATAAATATTTTTTAATGTTTTACTCAACTCAAATGCGCATATGGTAACAAGACTGAAAATAGTATGAAATTAATATCGGCATTTATATGATTGAAAGCATCACCTATTAGAGCATTCTTACTGTCATGAAATGGGTCGTGGTGGCCTGGTGGTAAAGTCTCGGCTACGGAACCGGAGGGTTTCATGTTCGAGACTCGATTCCACCGATGAACCGTCGTGTGAGGGGGTCTCTTGCACGTTAAATCTGTCAGGCCGAACGTCCTTCCACTGGTGTGGTGTGGATAGTGGGGTGTCAGTTCAGGTGTCGTCCTCGTCATCTGACCTTGGTTCAAAATCACGAGGTCCGTCCCAAAATACCCCTCGTGTTGCTTTAAACGGGGCGTTAATTTAACTGAACTAAACTATTATGAAACTTTTTCAATGTTAAAAAAATACGATATCGATTTTATGTGTTGGAGTTTTTGTTTCTTATATCATTTGTCATACACAAGCCCGCTGACGACTTCAGTGATTTTAGGCTGAAAGAGTGTCTCTTGTTTTATTAGCTCCATTTAGGGTACGTCTTAGCTACTTATAAGTCATCACTCTTTATACTGGGCTTATTCTTACATTTCATTGACATATCGTAATTTAGAACCTGAATCAGAGAACCATCTCCTCTGAACCAGTACTCTCATAGGTATTGCCTCGATATGGAAGACTTCTGACCACGACAGATTTATACGTCCAACAACTACTACATACACTGGGGGGTCTTCGGTCGAACATGGAACCCAAGGGATGTGTATCCAATGCCTACCAATCAGTCTATCCCTTTCCAATTTAAGTTGTTTAATTGGTTTTACAAATCAAGCATCTACATTTAAATTCAGATATATTACCAGATGACTATGGGATAGGTTAGAATTTTTAATACTGGTTATTCCCAATAAATTAAAGATGTTAGTAATCTCTGAAAGGAAAATTAAATCAAAAGTTGTAGGTTCCAAAATGACTTATAAAGTGAACTTCGAAACTTAATTAGATCAGGCGAAGCAATTTTAAAAAAGGGAAATTCAGTAAAATATTTCTAATCTTTACCTAAGCCTTTCGTTTACTCGTTAAAACCTTTTATTTTATCACTAAAAGCAATTTTTTTCAGTGTAATGGCTATCTATTTATGACGATATTAAAAAACGCACGCAAAGAGTATAGATCAGACTGCAGCAATAGATAGCAGGAAAGGAGAACCGTTTATTTTTATAATAAATAAAAAAAAGATTTTCTTTCTTTCATGATGTGAAAATAAAGTTCAAAATTGACAATAAATTAATTTCAAAAATAAAATATTAATTTATGTGGTTAAATTACTTATATTCTATTAACAAATAGCGTTCTCTTGTCATTTGGGAGCATTCATCACTTACAGCAAAGTATTGAAAACAAGTTCTGTATTTGACGCATGAATTAACATTAACACGCATGTCATGTCCGATTTCATTTTAAAATGCAAAACTGAATATCTATTACTGAGTACACATTTCTTTTTTTTTTAATTTCAGTAACTCATTAAATAGCTTCTTCCTTTTATTATATCCCGTAATTAAAATTCCTGGCATATTAATAACAATGTATTAACCTATTTTAACGTAAACACATATCCACTTCTCATAATAAGAAGATTTAATTCATAATATGCTCTGAAATTCATTTTACAAAACTGAATTTTCAGAAAATCATTTTCTTTGACAGTTTCTACAGAATACTTCTATTAAGGAATAACAGTAGAAATATATTATTCGTCTAGACAGAGTTAAAAGAAGTTATAAAGATTTATTTCGAATAATAACTAAAACTCAAACCGTCACTTCTTCTGTTATGTATTTTAGAAACTCTAGCAGCGAAATAGCAATTCACCGTTAGCCAATATTTCATTCCTAAACTGAATCATAAATGTTGATGATTTATTCAAGCTTTTAAAATCTCATGCAGCTTATTTTTTAACTTTAAAAAGTTACATCAGAGTAGGAAAAAAGGAATTTTTAAATCATAATACCATAAATCATATCCTTACTAATGGTGGGTAAGTATAGTTTTCCGGAATACATTCTATTTATCATATTTATTTACAAAACTGTTTCAATGAGAATAGATTTTATATAACATTACATTAAAATATTTGATTAATTTATTTCAGTAATACTGCATGATCACTCAACATTTACTCGAAGCATCAACTATTTTGTTAGTAAGATCTTAGGCAATACTAATCCTTAATGTAGTCATAATCCTCATAGAACAGTCAATTATAACTAGTTTTAAAAGTGGACATTATCTCTTAAATTTGGCATATGTTGACTAAGACCATATCAATAGGAATAGCTCCGTTACCAAAAATACTTCTAAATTATATTAAGAGTATATTTAACAGAAACGATAGTATCGTCTTGTAAAATCATGAGTACTCGCCATCTAATAAGTTTAGAATGTTAGGATTGGAGAAGTTCAACATTGATGATGGATTCTTTTTTTTCGAATTTTATACCTTTTATTGTTTTTCTGCTTTCTTTAGTTAGTTTGAGTTTTTCCTTTTGGCTTTGATGCTACATGGATGATGTTTACAGAGTCTAACGGATTTTCATACACACTGCTAGAGGGCATTACAAGTGAGAGGCTGGGCAATATGCTTACGTAACAAGCGCAATGTCATGAAACAGTAATTATAAATCAAATTAAGAACAACTTTACTTAAATTTGGTATATTCCAACCAAATAAAATAATAATAGAGTTATGTGAAATCTGAATTGTCTATAATTTATACATAAAATGTTTCTTCAAAAGGAATATCCTCATAGGAAGATATAAATAAACATATTCTTATATATTTAAGGGGAAATTTAGAAAATATTAATTCTGTCAACACGGCAAGGCTTCAGACAATCGTATGATGAAGTTATAGACGCTTCCGAAATCATCTGGATATCATTGTCAATCCGTCTCATTTGTTAATTGGGAATGAATGAATATCCGTGGTGCATACTTTGTTCTTTAAATATGATTATGAAAAAACGGAGATTTTATCACAACACAGAAGAGGTGCTCTAGCACATATTTGTTTAATGTTAAAAGTTAACGTAATTAAAATTTAAATTTGAGGATTCTCTTTCTATATCAATTCTTTAATATTACAGGCAGTCATTGGAGGTTGTGAAGATCTTTGAAATATTATCTCGAGTATTTCAATATTTTAACTACTTAAACTGTAATTATTTTAGGAATGAAATGGTTACGTTGAAAAATCACTGAGTCTTCACTAAATCACCCTCACTGAAACCATTGTAACCTGGTGGCAGAGAAATAACTTCAACACAAGGTGAACACAAATTCAAAATTTCGACAGTAATTTTGTCCAGACTGCGTATTAAATCTGATTTCTTGAATCAGATCACCCAAAATTGGTAAAATGCAAACGACAGGATTTACTGGTGCCGCTTGAAGTAGTTTCCTCGTTATTTAATTTTACAAAAAAAAATATTTAACTTCAGTATACCGCATAAATATTATGAATCTAATTTCATGGCTAAATATTTGTTAAATTCATAGCTACGTAGTACGATAACAAATCTTTAAAAATAAATTTTTACTCAATTAAAATCTGAATAGAAACATAGATTGAGTAATGATTCTAGAATTTTTTTTTAATGTATGACTTGATTACGAAATATTTTTAAATGATTACCTGTTCTTAAGTAACTAAGTTATTTATGATTAATGACATTGAATAGATGACAATATCAGCTTTAATTACAATATACTCTATGAATATTCAAATACAACTGTTAAACAACTGTTTTATTTCAAATCAATAACTTCAAACTAAATTTCTGACTCAAAATTTCAGTTTCAGCTGTTGTATCTGTATATTTTGTTAAACAAAACTGAAATATCTACTTTACTGAATAAATATCTTCATGATCTGACAGCGACTGCAAATTTTAATGAATTCGTTGATCAGTATTTAAATTTTAGAATAAAGCAATATTTTCAGTTTAAATTTATGTGTACAATTTAGCAACAAAACGTTTTAATGAAAATTCAAATTTTTCGTTATTCATTGAGTTCCATACAGAAGATACATTTTTTAAAAGCACTTTATAAGAAAAATTCAAATAAATCTTATTCTTCCATGCCAAATATTCTTCTAAAAGAAACACATTCTTTTATATAACATCTTTTTAGGCTTATAAAATACCCCTTTGCTTTTACTAAACATCTTTTTTTCCTTATTGAAGCAAGGAACAAACTGCCTCCTCTCTGCAATCGTGGAATTAAATTCAGAATGTAATATTCCTCTAACTACAACAAACAAGTAAATATTAAAATTCTAATAACATAATTCCCTTAATTATCAGAACAAACTTCCGGAAATTCCATGACGAAAAATTAGTTCCAAAGAGATCATGAGTATCAAATTTCTAGATGTTGCAGAAAGTTTGGCATTTGGAAGATCCATAAGAAATCCCTTGATTAGTTGCACGCCCAAACACTTTTATAAGCTAAGCACTTTCTCTGCTATAAGACCTAATATAATTGGAGTTTTCCAATTTCCTAATATAATTGAGAAATCCAGTAGGATTTCTATGTCCGTGTAAAGGCATTAGAGCAAAAGTGAGAGCTAAATAGGATAAAAGTTTGATGAGACAAAAGAAAAAAAGTATTGCAGAATTACAAAACAAAATTTCAGTGGGAATTTGACATTATCATCCTTTGTTGTCCATTTATTTCAACTATTGAAGAAATTAAAAAGCATTGCCTATATTTAGTAGTTTGAAAACAATATTAATTTTATAAACAAACACAAAAAAGGTGTTTTAAATGTCTTTTTGGAACTAACATTACCAATTTTAGCTTTTCTGAAATTTTTAGTAAACAAAAACCAATAAATGTATTACAGTTAAAGCCAATATTTTTCTGAAACTGCAATTCTCATTATTAACTTTGGGCGCGTATTTTTCTGCAAAAATTAATACAATTATTTAGTTATATTTTTATAAAGATAAACTTGGGGAATGAACTCTTTTGTCTTTAATTAAGTCTTAAAAGTAATCTTTAACTATATTACAAGGAAATGTTCTCATCGATAATATTTGTGTCGAAATTTAAGTTAGTAAAATGTAAACTTAATGTGTGTTATAATGCTGTATTTTTAACAAAGCAGATGGCATTTCACATAATTTTGAGTATGCTTATGTTTAAGTGCATCGATTTAGCATAAGGGAATAGCACAAAAATTTTCAGATAACCTATTTTAGATCTATTTATATCTTTCTTTGAGAACAGATAGTCCGTTTGCATAGTAAAAGAAACATTATTAAATTTCAAAAATGATATTTTTAATTAATATTAATTCCCTGATTTACAAAGTAAATTAAGGGGAGGAGGAGAGAATATAATACAAATTAAGTTTCAAAAATTACTGAAGAATAGAAAGGAACGATAACACAATTATTTATGAAAATAAGTGCCTGTATTTTTTCTTTCAAGAAATTATATAATGAGATTTTCAAATAATTTCTTATACTGTTGATATAAGTAAATTTAAAAAAAAGAAACACATTCAAAAAGGAAGCGGCTAATAAATAAGTATTAATAATAAAAAAGTTAAAAAAGGAATAATTTTTAAAAATAATAAATCCAAAAAATAAGTAAAATATTGAAAAATACAGAATTAATTAGGAAACCATAATTTATTATGAAGGAATAATTAAAATCAATCAGTTGAAAAGTTTATTATCAAATCAAAATGCTAGATATTTTATAGAATTATAAATATGTAATGAATAACAAATATCTAATACATAAAATGAAGAATTAATATGAAAAGCAAAACCCTGAACACTTCAGAATATTCCATCTTCATTTTCTTTCGTTTTTTTAAACTCAGCAATTCATGCTCTACACTCATGTCCATAAACTACGGATAATGCAAGTTGACGAAAATAAAGATTCCGAAGAAAAACAAATGTGAATTATTTGTGAAGCCTATTTATTAAACAAAAAGTAACGATAAAAAAAGATGCTATATGTTTGATATCATTAATAAAAACTGTAATTTTTTTGCTCCTTGGAGAAAATTACAAAAAAAAGGTATTGCAAAAGCCAATATTACCCGGTTGGTATATGGGTTAATACATAGTATGTCTTCCAGACAATACAATACAGTTCGTACAATGCCTAGGCATGCTAAGAATCAGATTATCTATCTAATCTTGGAGAATATTAATCTCCGAAGTTCCAGTAGAAATGTAGGGGGCTACATGTCTACTGGTCGTCTACAACTCGTCGGCCGAGAATGATCCACACATAATCTGCTGGATTGAAGTTCGATGAGAATGCTGATCAGTCCATACGTGTGATATCCTCCTATCGAAGGCATTCGTTTATAATGTTTTCATAGTGAGGACGGCCGTTGTAAACACGAAATCTGCTGTTATGCCACCCGGAAACAAACGTACATGTTGTTCCAGAATGACGTCCCTATAGATCTGCACTATCCTAGTTCCAATTTGAGAATGCAGGTCAGTTCCGGAACCTTGAATAATTCCCCCAAACTAGTATTCCTGCACCACCATAATGATGTCTTTCAACGATGTTCTCTTGGTGGAAAGCGGTACCTGACTCTCCCCATATAAAAGTCCAGTGAGAATCAAAGTGCAAGCTAAAACTTGATTCGTCGGAAAACATGACACAATTCCACTGTTGGAATGTCCACAATGCATGCTCTCTAGCCCATGTTAACCGCACGTGGTAGTAAGTTGTAGTAAGCGGAACACATCTGATAGGCCTACGGGCATATTGATCAATCTTCACTAAATGCCTGTCTCTTCTCTAAGTGTCTGTCTTGAAACTGTCATACCAGTGGTTGATGAGAGCTGAAGAGACTGTCTGATACTGTACTCCGTCTTCTCCTTTTAGTAGTAACTGCCAAATACCGGTAAGCATTCGTCGTTCTAACTCTGTAACGTCTACTCACATTACCATTATTTTAGAATCGTTGCCGATGCCTCAAGATGACACTCTGGGTGAATCCAAGTTCCTTGGAAACTTTCAGCTGGATAAGCCCACATTCCAGACGGCTGATAATTTCACCATCTAAAAAATCCCCCATTTGCGTTATTTATGTCATAATTACGTCATTATTACAATGATAGGCTTATAAAGGGCTTGCGAACAATTTTACTTCTTTGCCTGTATTCCTTATACATCACTGTCTTTCACTCCTGTCATTGTGACGCACTATCAGCGCCATCTTGTGGCTTTCTGCAATTTGCATAGTATTTTTGAAGATGTGTATTGTCATTTTACAGGTAATATATGTATTTTAGAGTTCGATTTCCACGTGACTTTAAAAGTCTTTAATTTATGGACATGGATGTAAGTAGGATGTATCTTATTATAATAAGATTAAATAATATAAATAGAACATGGCATTAAATTGCTAAATAAATTTTATTTAAGCACAAATCAAATGATTAGAAACAGAGATCAAATTATGTGAAGGCAGCATATTTAATTTCAGACCCACACAGACGTTGAAGCCTTTGACAGTGTGATAAAGACTGCCCAAAACTGAGACAACACAATCAAGGATTTTTTGCAAATTCAAAGATTGCTCCATAATCCTGAATGTATAGCACTGAGAAATATTTCAACCAGTAGTAAAAGATTTAATGTTTAATACTTTGTTAAATAAATGAAACCTAACAAATCTTTTGCACAAAATATAGAACATTTGGAGTAGGTAGACGCAAAATAAATTATACAAAGCTAAGAATTCATTTTGTTTACAGAAAGTTCTGAAGAATTATGTCTCTAAGTTTTCAAATTGACACATGTAAATAACATCTTAAGAAGGAGCATTTAATGACTCTGAACTAGAACGTAATGGATGGTTACATTTTTCTCTGACTTGGTAATTAATATCTAAAATATTTAAGCTTTTGAAATATTGTGGAAATAAGATTCTCTTTACGTTTGAAGGGTACCTTCTTAACATGCGATATTTTAAAAGTAATCATAACTTATCAGTTCCTGAAATGAATCTATGATGGCTATCAAGTTAAAGGTAAAGTTTATGCTCTGTACAAAAACAATGCTTAAGACGTAAATAGAAACGTATGACACTTCTAAACCTTCATGAAATTCATTAATTCATTTAGTTTAATTTTAATTAAAGAAAAATACATTTTTTAGCCTCTTCATGAAAATCAAACATATTCTTAGATGTTATTTTACCAAAAACTAAATAGCTTTGTTTCAATATTAATTATAAATATTTCTTTTTACTTTTTAATAAATTGGTTTGCAAAGTGGTTTACCGTAATTAGAATAATATAAAAATATTGTTTTTAAAAGAACACATTCATGTATTTAAATTCCTAAAGGGTGATAAATGTTATCGATGATATGATATGTTAAAACATTTTGATCCTGTTTTTAAATTCCTAAAAGCTGATAAAGGCATTCTATAATAAATATTAAAATGGAATTTATGCTATTTATGAGATATTTTTTTGCAATCATTTCAATACATCCTAAATAAACAAAACTCATAAAGCGGGTTCAGTTTTCTGAATTACTGAGAGCCTCAAATTCAATTGTAATTTTAGATACACTTTTAATTTTAATAAAGAATAAATAAGGGTGATGCCTTATTATGACTTTCCGTTTTTAGGACGGTCATATCAATTTTGAACCCTCTAAAAAAATGCAGACTTTTGTACAATATGATCGAACAGGCTCTTAAGTTGCGGGCATATGATGACACAGTCAACAGGCCTCAATGATAAATAATGGCAGTTATTTACTGAACATAGACCACATATACATACCACATATACATACCACATATACACAACCGAGACATACACAAACAATACACAGCAGCACTTCAACAAATATCAGTTCACAAGCAGTCATCGATCGTAAGCAATCACAATAGCAAACAAAGCGGCTAAATTAAGCATAATTCGCTTCGAATTGGTCCTATTTACAAAATTCTTTGAAATTCTTACACCATCTATTTTGTCACCAAATTCGAAGCTATATCTCAAAGTTTGTAACCAAGTCTGATTATCAGTCATCAGACAGCCTCTCTGTATCTAAAAGAGCTCTCCGTATTCCTATCTTTCCTACAATGGAGCTAAATGTGCTTTGAAGCAACATTATAGATTCGTAACTATATTATTTGATATTATATATCATTATTCAAAATAAAATTATGTTATACAATACTGAAAATATTGTTTAATATGCTACAATATGATGCAAAATATTATAGTGCTAGAATTAGTTACTCATCAAAGGAAGCAAAAGAAGCAGCAACCCACTTCAATCTTCCACACAAATAAACAAAATTCGTCAAACTTGAGCACAATAAATCGATGGAGTTAAGTTCATCTCTTGAGGTTAATCGTATCAATAATACCTGATTCTTACGCTTCTAACATAACACCCATTGTTTCTGAATTTCTTAGGAAATTTCCACTGAAATTAAAGAATACGAGTTGCAGAACGAACTAATAAATGTCTTTAGTTAAAAGATTATGAAGAGTTTAAATTTTATTATGTATACATATATATATATATATATATATATATATATATATATATATATATACACTGAAGTGACAAAAGTCATGGGATGACTGTTAATATCGTGTCGGTCCTCCTTTTGCCCGGCGAAGTGCAACAACTCGACATGTCATGCAGTTCACAAGGAGATTCATATCGGGTGATATAGGTGACCAGATCATGCGCTGAAATTGTCCGGAATGTTCTTCAAACCAATCGCGAACAGTTCTGGCCCGGTGACATGGCGCATTGTCATACATAAAAATTCCATCGTTGTGTGGGTATGTGAAGTCCATGAATGGCTGCAAGTGATCTGCAAGCAGCTGAATATAACCATTTCCAGTCAATGATCGGTTCAGTTGCACCAGAGGACCGAGTCCATGCCATGTAAAAACAGCCCACACCATTATGCAGCCACCACCAGCTTGAACAGTGCCTTGCTGACAATTTGGGTCCATGGCTTCGTGGGGTCTGCGCCACACTCGAACTCTACCATCAGCTCGTAACCACTGAAATCGTGACTCATCTGACCACGCCACGGTTTTCCACTGGTCTAGGGACCAGTCGATATGCTCACGAGCCGAGGAGAGTCGCTGCAGGCGATGTCGTGCTGTCAGTAAAGGCACTCGAGTCGGTCTTCTGCTGTCATAGCCCAAGGAAGACAAATTTCGCCGCACAGTCCTATCGGACACGTCCCTCATACGTCCCACATTGATTCCTGCAGTTATTTGACGAATTGTTGCGTGTCTATTAACATTGACCATTCTACACAGACGTCGGCGTTCTCGGTCGTTAAGTGCAGGTGGTCGCCCACTGCGCTGTCCATGATGGGATGTGATACCTGAAATTTCATACTCTCGGCACACTCTTGATACTGTGGATCTCGGAATGTTGAATTCACTAACGATATCCACAATGGAATGACCCATGCGTCTAGCTCCAACTAACATTCCACGTTCAAAGTCTGTTAATTCTCGTCGTGCCGCCATAAATCACGAAATACCTGTTCACATGAATAACTTGAACACAAATGAAAGCTCTGGAAAACGAACTGCGCATTTATACTTTTTCGCTGCGATACTACTGTCATCTGTATATTTGCATATTGCTATCCCATGACTTTTGTCACTTCAGTGTATATATATATATATATATATATATATATATAGTAGGTAGTAAAGGATATATATATATATATATATATATATAAAAAAAAAAAAAAAAAAAAAAAAAAAAAAAAAAAAAAAAAAAAAAATTACTAGCATGATTTAATGGATTGGCAGTTTTCATCTTCATTGTATGATAAATTTTAAGAAAAATTTAAAGCATTCCCAAAAAATAATTCAGTACAAATTGTTGAAATTTAAAATGTTGAAATATTAGTAACTTTTAAATTCTTTAGTGTGTTTAAACTGTAAAATATGCATGTTGAAAGTCTTTAATTTCGTATGTTTATTAAATAATTATAAGAATTTTTTTAAATAAAATTGACAAAATTGCATCTTTCATCAATAATATGATACACTAAGAATGCAAAAATTGCTAATGACTATACTATCATCTCTAGCTGTGAATCGTTATATATATTGCTATGTCAATTTATTTCGCCCATTTGATGTTGTCATTTCTAGGTCAACGATTTAATACTCAAAGATGTTTCTCTTATACCCTCACTCCTAGAATTGATATGCATTATGCTTATGAGGGGTTATCTGCTTATGAGTGGTATAACTTATTTTCTTACCATCTAATTCTTGTATTGAATATTGTCTTAATCCGTACATTTAAGTCAGCGCTGCCTGCATTTCGCCACCATATTTCATTCTGAACAAATGGCCTCTAGAATTGGATATCAATTTGAAGAATATTGTTGAACCATATTTAGAATCTTCTACTACGTCTATTACTCTGCATCCATCTCACTTATCTCAAGTTCAAGAAATGAAAATTATTGGAGTTATCATTCTCATGCATCTAGCCACTTATGCCTCAAAGTTTTCACTCTGGCTATCAAAGCATCTTGTTTATTATGAGACCGAGTGTGAATTCAAAAAACTGATTTGGATTTGCCCTTATGAAGCAACTAATGGAACTTCAAATGCAATGTATCTAAGTGAAGTGAACCGAGCTGCGAATGTTAAGAAGTTTTGTTGCTTAAACAGAATCACGAAAGAAATAGTAATTCGATTAGTGCTATTCCAAATACTTTGCCATTGTTATCTGGTTGCACGTTAGTGCTTTTCTGCATATCTTCTTGTTGTAATACATAAATTTACCCAATTATTGTCATTTTTTAAAATCACATATCACTACAGCGTCTTATAATTGTAAAAACTGAGATATCTTTAGATATCTCAGTATTATTAAGGTTAAGAAATGCAACTAACTTTGTTAACGTAAATTAATTTTTCTAGTTATTACATCTTTCAAAATAACTGAAAGTCAGAATTGGAAAACTCTATAATAACCAAACAATTCATTAAAAATATAGCGAAATCTTGGTTTATACCTGGAAATAATGTAAGAAAGAACATATTGGTACATGATAAACATCTTTTAATTTAATTTTTAAATAAAGTATTTTTATTTTTAAATTTTAATATTTTTATGTTGTTTCTCTTTTTTTTCTAGTTTCTCTGTTTAATTATTTCCCTATATTAATTCTAATATTAATCACCTTTTTTATTTTTTATTTAACTTCTCTAACTTGTACTTCATTTCTAACTTGTACTAACTTCATTTTCAATGAATATTACAAGAAAGACTCCAAGTTTAATGCCGGCAGTCATACCAGAAATCGAGACAAATATCTTCTCAGTATTGTATAAACTCTTCTTGCTATGTTTCTTCCAAACTTAATAAGGGTAATGAACATCTTTTGAAAATTTGGAAATTCGTATCTTAACAGTTATTTAATTCTACTCGGAAACTACAGTCTAAGTATTCAGATTTAAAATCTCTAAATCGGACTACTTAATGAAAGTACTGATAATCGGTCTAATCTGCAATAAAGTACGCAATCCCTCTTGATATAACCAAATATGGAATCCCTAAATAAATGTCCATTATGTACGCGTGTCTGAAGTATTAAATCAGTGAGAGAGATATCAGATGAAGTGTGTACTTTATCTCCATCTAAAGTCCAGAAACCGAAAATATTGTGCATAATCCCAAGGAAATAAATTTATAGCATTGATACTTAACGATTTTTTTGTCTACTAGCTTCCATAAAGAATTTTCATTTTTCCCCGTATCCTTCTATAAGAGGGGACCGCAGTGGCTTGGTGATAATGACCTTGGCTTCAGAACCATAGAGTTTCACGTTTGTGACCCGATTCCACCGAAAAATTGTCGTGTATTTTGTACATTAAATCGGGGCATAACGTCCCGCTGTTGGTGTGGCTTGAATTTTGGGGATTAGGGGGCCAGATCAAGTGTCGTCCTCATCAACTACCCTATATTCAAAATTACCAGGTCTGTAGCAAAATAGACCTACCATTTCTTTAAAATGAGATATGAATATAACTAAATAATACTACATCTATACTTATAATAAAGCTCAATGTGTGTGTGTGTGTGTGTGTGCGTGTGTGTGTGTGTTGGCGCTCTACAGGCCAGACCGTTGAACCTAAAGCTACTAAATTTGGTACATGTATACCTTGGAGGCCGGGAATGTGCACCTCGGAGCCCTTTTTTCGAATTTTTAATTAGAATTTGAATTAATTAAAATTTAAGCGAAATTTCGACGTTTTTCCACTATAACTATATATCATTGCACAAACATGATTTTTATATCAATTTAAAGATTAAAAAATTAGCTTTCTAACGGTATCAGTTTTTTTAATTTATAATGTAAGCTTCTATTTTTAACGAATTTTTAAAAAATATTTTAACCATGTTTTTATCACGTGACTGGATAAAATAAAAGAATGCTTGAAGTTCGAATAAAAAAAGAACTATCATCGCAAATCAAATCTAAAGAAATACAACTTTCAGCACGGGACTGGATAAAATAATATAAATATAAAAAGTGATATTTTCCAAAAAAATAAATGCAACGCAAAGGATTCTATGATCGTTTGCAATATCTAAATAATTAATTCAATAAATCTTCTTTACGGTAAACCTGATCAAATTTAGGCAGGATATGCATTGGAATCCCGACTTAATGGCATATTTCTATTATCGTTTGCAATATCTGTATCATTATAAAATGTGATAGTTTCTAAAAAAATAGATGCAAAGCTAAGGTTTCTATAAAATCTGCAAGAGTACGTCAAAGGGAAAAAATTAGGTTTCATCATCGTGTTGCCATCATTTTGACAGAAGTTCAAATTTAAAAAAAACTATCATCGCAAATTAAAAGTTAAGAACTAACTTTTTAACTTTTAGCTCGTGACTGGATAAAATAAAATAAATATAAAATGTTATATTTTCTTTAAAAAATGGAAGGCAAAGGATTTATTTAAATCATTAATTGAATAAATTATCTTTATTTATACAGGATTGAATTTATACAGGATATGCATTCAAATTCCTTTCCAATGTCCATTTTGTAAAATATTATTAATAGGCATATATATTGTTTAATACTATTAATTTGATCTAAATGAAGTAAATAATTACATTTTATGTAGTTTGAGTCAAACAATGCATTTATGAATAATGAGTTTTAGATTTCTTCATACTTTGCTCTGTGAGCCATATTTTACAAAATATTTTTATTAATATTTGAGTTAAAAGTTGCTTCATCAATCAGTCTTGTAAATCAATCATTAGAACTGACTGATTTACTAAATAAAAGAATATTATTAAAACGCGTTCTTTTAGAACTTTCATTCCATCATTTTAAAGAAAATATTAATTTCAGGCCAATAAATGCCCGGAGTTACTTCAAGGCTATTGAATATGTGATTTAATTGAAAATTTTAGAACCCATTACTCATGGCGAACCAGCTGGTCGCCAAAGGCGGCTAGTTTGTAATATTTTCAAAGATTTTAAATCTTTTATATACCTGTCATATTTTTTAAAACAAAATGTTTTTGTTTAAAAGCTTGTTTTTCCTCATTTTTTTTTTTTTTTACTTCATACAGTAGAATGATACTGATTTTTGAAATTTTATCGGTAAATGTTTGATTATTACAGTTTGAATATTCTCGCTCTTGAACCATTTATCCAAAAACGAAAAGAATCAACTGTCACTATCCTTAGTCCGAAACATTTATGAAAAATAAAAACATGTTTCCTAATTCGTATTTTTATCAAGCAATTCTACTCATAGAATTTTTAATGTAAAATATATTTTAAAGAAAAATTTGTGAATAAGTAAATAAGGCTCCCTTCTAATGAAAAATAGTCCAAAACATAAGGGAAAAAATACTTTAGGTGATTCATTAGAGTTGCTCGCTAAAACTTACATAGCTTTCAGAGGCTCAAAAATAACAAAAGAACTTTCTACTAGCCTTCTTCAGGCCCTCTGTAAAAAATTCAGAAAGCTCTCAACAGATTTTTAACAAATTTTAGCCTTGTTCGATCGATATATAAGAGGGAAAATGTGTTTTTTCCCAAAGAATTCACAAAAACTGTTGTATACAAATTGAGTTACATTTCTTCCACCTTCAAAATATATCTAACAATTTAATGCATACAAAGAATACCCGGGAGAAGCTATAAACTGAATTGAAGCAGAGCTGTATACGTTTTAGAGGATACAGGAAAATGTATCCCATTATTCTCTGTATATAAAACAGAATGTCTATTTGTTTGGACTTCATACGATTTTAGAGCACTGAGCAAAATTCGGCGCATGTACCTCATCTCTAGAAAGATTAAAACTGCAATATTGATAGTTTCAGTGTTTAAGGGTAGTTGAGAATATGAAGTAAAAGACATGCTGAAAGAATATATGATAGTTTAAAATTGTTTCAAATGTATTGTATTTAAATTAATTTCCTACTGTAATCAGAACTAGGAATAAATATTTCTAGAAAATCAATAATCTCTAGAAAGGAGTTCCCCTTACGAATCTTAGAAAATTTTTAATTCTCCAAAATGTAACTTTACTTCAAAATATAAAAGTATCATATCACTACTCTAACTGATATCACCATTATCGCTAATTTAACTGATACCATCACTATCAACAATTTATTTGATAACAAATTATATCACAATTTAAATGATAATAGATATCTACAATATCTGTTTCCATCTGGCATAATTTTTTTATGGTATGATTTTTTTGGAAATTTATTTCAAATGTCTAAAGATTTTATTAGTAAGTGAGGGTTCATACCTGCATGGTATAAAACATGTGTTATTGAGCGGGGAGGTGCTGCAGGGTTTTTTTGTTGTTGTTTCTGGGATTCAGTATCTTTTTCAGAGTAATAAATCCTTAAAACAGCATTTTTACAGCTCTGTTAACATTTCTATATCTAACATCGCCTTAAATTTACCAAATAATTTAAGTTAATTCAGATATACACCCAGAATTTAACTTGAAAAATATCACAATTACTTGTGAAAGTGATTATACTCTGTTAAATTCATTATAAATACAGGATGCAATCAAAACATTACTCATAATTAAATTTATCATCTGTTTAAAAATACAAATTACAGAGCATTCTATGGATAAAGCGAAGTTTTAACTAAAAGTCTAGACAAAACTCCTAGGCTTGAAATTTTCTTTGGAGTGAAGTTTAGACTGAAACAACTTTCAGCAATTAAGGATGATTTAAAGTCGACTTTTAAATCCTTTTCTTTCAGAATTTACGAATACATGCAGAATTGAAGTCAGAATTTACGATTTTGTAAACATCATTGGGAGTTAAGAAATATAAATTTAACTGCTTCGATAATTCACTTTAAAAAAATCTTTTAATTTCTCCAAATGATTTCAATTTATTAAAAATTCACACAATACAATTTCAATTGCAGATTTTTAAATTGCCGCCATATTTTGCGACATTTGGTCAAGTTTGCCAAATTGCCAAATTTTGGACCATATTTAATTGCAACTGCAGATTTTCAAATTTCAACTAACTAAGGCTCAAAATTTTCTTCAACTTTACAGTTAATGATAAGTCACAAATAAGTCTTGAAATATTTTGTGACCAATTAATTCAAGTATTTAATTGTAGAGATGTACAAAATTAAAATATCATATTTAATTTTGTATTTTAATTTAATTATTTATAATAATAAATAAGTATAAATCTAATTTTAAAAGAAAGAAATTTTTGAATCATACTTTGCTCAAACATGCATGTAAAACAAACATTGCATGCTCAAATATAAATTTATTTTAATTATTTTTTTAAAATTCCTTGTATTTGATATTTATAAAAATAATTACGGAAATTTAATTGATGATTAAATTCGTTCTCAGATGACGCCATAAGACAGCAAACTTCAGAAATGGAATAAATGTTTTAAACTAATAAATGGGTTTTGAAAATTATTAAATTGCTTCATTAACAACCCATGAATGTGCAAAATTTCAGAATTCTAATACAACAGAATTTTTTTATTAAATCATTACTATACTTTATGAAAATATGTATACTTGATCTATTATTACGCATACTTGAAGCAAATCAAATCAAATATAAGTGTAATTAATAGTTCATCGTATTGAAAAGAACCTTAAATTTTAAATTGGAGAAATAAGAAGATTTCCCAATTTTCGTCTTTAAAAAGAATTCTTTCAGTTTATACATTTTTTTTGAAATGCAGGTCTGGTATTTGTAAATGAAGATATAAAAATGCAATCGATGATAAACATATTTATGATTAAAATTGAGAATATGCAAAAAAAAAAAATTAGGAGAGAAATGACCTTACAATTATTAAGTAATAAATATACGTTTGGTCCATATTCCCTTTATTGTTAAAACTAATTAATGTTGAAAAATTCTTTATTCTGTTTAAAACTAAAAATTTCTTTTATTTTATCTTCCGTCTCTTAAATTTCTTAAAAATTGTAATAAAATTATTAGTTTTCACCCTCTTAAAACCCTATCTCTTTATTATAACTACAACTCTTATAAAGAATTTCGTTAAATTTTGTTGATTGTTTACTTGTAATTTTGAATAAGTTACATAAAAGTAGATTTTTTATTATTTTTACTAATCAATTATTTCAAATTTTAGTGTAACATTCGTCTTCAATATGAACTAAAAATGATGCTTTTATTTATGTTTCACTATGTTGTATTTGCCGTATTATTGTATTTTTATTCAAACCTTTTATATCTTTTTTTAAATATCCAATTAAAATTGAAGGTAATGAATCACAGAATAAATTGAAATCCTTAGTTAAAAGTGATTTAAAAAATTAAATATAGCCATATCTCCGATAGCCTAAGAAAAATGTAAAATTCACAGGTTATGTTATTCATTGTTTGTGCAATTTTTAAGACTATACTACTATTATATAAGCTTATTAAAATTCAAAACTTTCATTATAAAAGTTAGGACTTAATAAGGAGGACTAATTTTTAGATGTAATTAATATCTCCTAATTACACTTATGATATACATTAAAAGTGTTTAAGTCTACAAAAAAAAACAAATGTATAAGATATTTTTAAATGTAATAAAAAGGCATTTGAAATTTTGATGAACTGAGTCAGCATGATGAGATGCTATGCAGATTTAGTAATAAAGTTATTTTGAGTTATCACTGTTACACTTAAATCTAAACAAATATATTTGAAATAACTCAAATGCTTATTTTAAATATATATTCAGAGTCATTTGAAATGCAGATTTAAACACTTGTTATGAATATTTCACAACTAACTTGTATGAAAATATTACATCAAAAATTAATTGTTGAATTAAAAAAGTTTTTTTTTCCAAAACTCTACATTCTTTTAATTTCCTTTCTGGTTTCAAGAAACTCGACTGTTTTTTATCACATGCATCCTGGAATGAAACATCCACTTCGTATAGAAAGAATTATTCTGTTTGGTAACTGAAATAATACATCTTTTTTTCTATCCTTCGATGTTATATAAAGATTCTTTGTGTACATTTCCAACCTGTTTTTTTCCTTGTGACGAACTGCTTTTGGAGTTAGGTAACTATAAGGTTTATCTTTTCCTTTCCCTTTTTCTGAGATGCTAGTTTACTTTTTCCTCGCTGTACTTTACTTTTAGGTTCAAAAAATCATTTGTCCTCTTTTTTTTAATAAAAATAAATCCTTCGGACTTTTATTTACACTTTGGATGGAATAGCCAAGGTTATGAAAGATTTCCTTGTAACATTTTCTTTTTGATATAAAATCCATTTACCTTTGAATATATTGACAATCGCAGTTACAAAAATTCTTCAAATGAGACGTTATTTCTTTTAAACTCGCAAAAAAGACTTTGCATTTATTTATTTGCTATAAAAATGTAATAGTTCATGTTTCAATGTAATATCTTCTTTGTATCAAAATTTGTAATGTAAAAAATACGAGATAATGTTTATAAGAAAAGGTACTATGCTTATAAAAAAGGGTAAAGAAATTTAAGATAAAGTAACATATGAGTTTCAATGTTTAAAAACTTGTATTATTAATAAGTTATCTTTCTTAAGGTTAATCAATTACGTTTGTGGAAAATATTTTTTAACGATACTAGAATCTGTATCATGAAAGATGAGAAATGTTTTACCGTTAGTTTGTATGAAAGAAGCCTAGCAATTGAATGGAATTGGAAATGTAGATTTTATAGTAAAATTATGCATCTATACCAAGTTTTATACTAAATAGAATACCTCAGAAAGAAATAACACATATCTATTATTTTGGGCTTTTAATCTCAATTATTCATAATTATAACAAGTTAGAGGAATGAATTTCAGTAATTCATTTATATAGAGAAGGTTTTTATCAAAACAGATACTCGACAATGAATATTATTTGGTGATATTGCTCAAAATATACCATTGTTACAAAGAAATTTTTAATATTTACTTTGTCACTGGTAGTTCACAGAAAAGAATGTCATGATATTTTGCAATTTATATGACCATCAAGATTCACCAGTAAATTCATACAAGATGTCAGAGATAAAAGATATTGAAAAGTGATAAAATGTATGCAAATTTATTTAAGATTTTTAAAAAAATCACTTTTACATGAAAGCACTTTATTTTCAATTAATGATAAATGCATTATGACCAGTTACTTGAAAATAGGAGTTAAGTGAAATATTCTGCCTGTCTTATTTTCAAAAATATTATTACTTAAATTTTTCTCTTACAATATTTTCTTTTGTATTAAACTTAGTTAGATTTTGAATAAATAAGTAAAATTAATATCAGTATTTTTAGATTAGTTCAGAACAAGCAAAAATTCGCCAAATAATCTAGAACTGCCCCAAAATATATCACCAAAACCTGCGTTAACTTGCGCACTACCTAATGTAGCATTTGTTTTTGTCCCAGGTCTAAATTATTTTGTGTCATTTCGTTTAAGTCCAACTAACCGAATAATATTAAATTATTTTAACTGGTTATTAATATACTAGAAAACAATCATTTTAAGTGAAAATAAATTGATTTTGGAAGTTACAATACAATTATAATTAGTTTGCAAAATGCATTTGCCTCAAAATTATATATTTTTTTATTAATATACGAATCAATATCTAATAACTCATTCAAGAATATCGTTTCTGACATCATCAATTGGTATGGACGATGTCAGAATATTTACTGGTTTTAAGAAACAAAATAACTCTTTTTGCACTTTATTCTGTATTTAAAAGTTTTACGCTGATATTGTATAAAATATTTTCTAAAATGAAGCGAACCTTAAGAGGCTGATTATTGAAATACTTTAAGTGAAAGAAAAGATGAATTTCAGATTTTTAACTTATAGAACATTCGAAAAGAAATGAATTATTCACATTTTTGAATTTTTGCATAAAATGGATTGAAAAACTATGAAATAAAAAATCTAAAAATATTTGGTAAAATGGAAGATTTTTAGGGTGTCTAAAGGAAAGAGGTTTAAAATAATACTGATTTAGCTTAGAAATTTAATAAAAGGTTTACTGAAAGTTTTGTAAATAAGAAATATATTTTCCGAGTTTTTGGGCTAAGGAATAAAGCGCATTTCTATCCAATCCATAATTATTGATGTTTTACTTTTTTAATAAACATAAAACTTTTTCTGTATTTCTTAAAATACAGAACATACCAAGAAATCTTATTTATAAATTTAAATAACAAATATGCATTAGATTTTAATTCGTGAAAATTTTTGTAAAATTAAGAAACATCTAAAAGAAATTTGAAATTTCTAAAATGTTGTTAAAATGTGTATAATACAAATATAAAACGATTGTAACTTCAAAAAGAATCAACTCTGAACTTAAAACAGTTTTGCAGAGAAAAAATTTTGAAAATTAAGGAAATCCAATAAAAAGTATATTTAATGTATTCTTCGAAAACAGACATTACAACTTTAACATCTACTGTAAATAAATTTTGAGTACATTTTACAGGGTAAACATCGATTTATAAAAACATATATTGATCATGGAATGAATATTGGAAAAAATACTGCAGGTTTCTAAAATTGCAGTACATTATTTAGCTTCTTAAATCGTTCCTACTTACAATCCTGCTCCGCATATAAAATTCTTTCCACTATCCCATCTAGTTCATCAGAATTTTTAATGACTCCAAATATACAATCACAAAAGGCTGAAATAAGTAAGCATGAGTCTAACACTTTGCACTAGGAAAAGTAATTCGATGAATATTTATCTTACGTTCGAAAAATTAAATGACCTATTTTTATTCAGTCTGTAGGTATGTTTAACTATCAAAATTTTAAAAATAAATATTAAGTCAAAATGAAGTATCATCCTGAATGTTGCTCCAGGAAAGACATCAAAATGTAAAGAGTTAATAAAAAACAAGTATTAAAAAATTTACTTAAATGTAAATAAAAAATGGAGAAGAATTTTCAGTTCAAATAATAACTTGCTAAATTTGCTAAAATTAGCCATTTTAGTAGAATTTTCAATTTAGTTTCCCTTTTGAAGATCAATATTGGCCCCAAGATCAAAATCGAAACGAATTCCATTGTCGAGGCTAAGGATTAAAAATTCTGTTTAAAACCTACTCATAACTTATATATATTACAGTAAATGTGATTGATCTGGCAATTAACTATAATTAAGGATGATTATTTATAATCATCATTAAACTTATTGGTGATTATGAATAAGTGCCGATAACTACTCATAATCACCATTTACTACAATATATACTCCTCGCTTTTTGAGACACTCAGCGACATAAAACGGAATTATCACATATATATGTTTGGTATCTTTCAATAAAGCAATTAAAATGGCAGGATTCTATTAATAATTTGTACTTAATAATGTTTAAGAATAATTGAGAATAATGCTATTGTTTGATTTCTAATCAACAATCAATACTTCCATGAATCCAGAATCCTTAACTTTGAGCTAATTTTGATTCGAATCCCTAATTCAGGAAAATTAGTTAAATCCAGATAATAATTATAAATATTGCAGATATCTACGGGAACGTATAACGTGGTTTTTATGGTATATGGTCAATTCCCTTCGAAATTGGTGCTCTTGAAAAATAAGGTATTTTACTTTCTCTAAATTGAAGGTTTTAATTTACAGACACTGAATTTTGGCCGCGACTTCAGTTATATGCTTTAGACAAGATAATGCTCCTTTAGATAATTATCATATAAATCCTACTTTGTTGAAAAGATAAATTTCAGTTCATGGAATTTTGATCAGATATATTTGAAAACAATCCTGAAAAAGCATCCGTTCCATAAATTCTATTACTGCAGTTTGCTTCTTTCATTTTGTATCCCGATTTCGGAAAATCCTAATGGAAATCCGAAGAATTCCAGTGTTTCATCTCTTTCTCATCACTTACTTTAATTACCTTGATTTCGAATACATTTATGAAATAAAAAGTTACCTTAATGGAATAGATAATTTATTTCAAAAAAGTGTTCTTAATAGAAATCGATATAAACTGTTATGTAAAATCCGTGATTAGTTTAATTTAAATTTTAAGCTGTCATTGAATATCGTTTCGCATTACCTCTAAATCTATAACAATTGATTCCATAGATAATCAATCAATCACAGAGCATAATCTAAATTCGATTTCATAATTTATAGATTTTCAGTAAAATTTCACTAAACAGCTTTTAGATTATATTCTATTATATTTTATTACTTAAAATAGAATTTGAATCTTTCTAGAAAAAATGTGTTTACAATTTAATAAATATCATTTAAATGTACATATTACTCCTCTGCGAAAGTTTTAGCAATAAGGCAAAAATAACAGTTCCAGTTCTCTCTAATATTTAACCTTATTTCTTATGTAACAGATTCATGGTATTTTACTTCTTTCTTAGATCCATTTGGAAGTGGGTGAACGCTACCGTGCATACTGGTGTGTCCGCAACTGGTTCCAACCATGGCTTTGGCGCTCTTACGAAGTCTACATGCTACTGCTCATCCTTATCGCCCCTTCGGCGATCATGGGATTCGCCTACACCAACATCTGCCACCAGCTCTGGGTTGTGGTCAAGGACAGGGCAAACATGAGTTGCGGAGAAATGTGAGTAGATATAAGAATTGATATTAGTAGTTAGTCTAAATAATTCTGTTATAAATGAAAGCTTCTGTTTCATATCCATATGCAGAAATCCATAGTTTGAATAATGACATAATCATAAAATCATATAAGCAAAATTATTTTATATCTTGCAAGATTCAAAAGAGCCTCATTCTAAATATTTGACGTTTAAAATCAAACCCACATTGCCCCTTCAGCCCTCAATACAAAATCTCCGGTGGGAAATCAAAAGAGAGTTCCCAACGAGAAGGCCACAGTTGCTATTCCAGAAATTATTTAAAAGGAGAACATTATATAAAAGTGATACCGTAACTCTAGTTTGGAACATAGAGCTGTACTCATAGCAAAATGTGGTCTTGAAAGTCAAAAAATATACCATTGGGTCTAGTATTATACTAATATATCACAATATATTACATGCGAATCTAATTTAAGTACCATCCAATCTCAATAAAAACAATTAATATTTAAATTTTTAACGTTAAATGACATATCTTACAATCGTATTACTATAGATCACTTCAAAAGAAATATTCAAATTTTAAATAAGATACGATATTTTCATCATACAATAATGAATTTTTGAAATTATACAATGTATAAAAACTTCCCATGACTCACTCAAGTTTCATTAAACAAAATAATATACTTTTAGATATTACTATGCATCTCTAGTGCACAATAGGAAATATGAAATTTTTTTATAATTATTTATAATCAAAATCATTTTATCTTTTTCATCTACTACATTATGAATTGCATCTTTTACAAAAAAAATCTATACAATACACTAGGCATCATCTCTAGAGCTGAAGTCTAAATCATGAAGATTTACAAATATAATCTAATACTTTGTTTCTTGCAATATATATTTCAGATATCAGAAATGTGCTTCTAAATGAAAGTTTTAGGCCTTTAAGAATGTTTCTATCATGGAAAAAGTAGTCTTACAAATGGAACAAGACATTCCAAAATCAAAAGGGGGGGGGGGATTGACTCTTAAAACCTTTCGCCAATGAATTAAACAAATGAATTGCATGAGTTAAATTTTACAACATAATTGTATTTGAAATCATGTGAAAAATTTTGTACTTGGTGATATCGGAAAATAAATGAATAAGATATTAGCCATTGAATTTTCCTTTTTCATTAAAGTGTTATGAAAAATAAAATATATCTTAGACTTTGAAAAATTAAATAAATAATGTTTATTGTTTGATATATCAGATGCAAACATACTTTGTTCTTTAACATATTACATTTACATAATTAATAATGTTGAACTTCTGCCCTCTGGGTGCTCAGGGGTCTTTACCCTCAGAAGCTACTGCACCCCCTTTCCGTGGAAACATGGACCCGACATAATCACATAATTAATATAACATCATCATTTTCAAATCAAAGAGTTCACAATATGACAACAACAGTCGTTCATTTTTTTAAATATTTTCAACTAAATTAAAAAGCAATTATCTTCATTTTGCGCATTTAAATATTGTCACTAATATTGGTGCATTTGTTTAATAAATTAAAACATTTAAATACCTGAAAATCTTAATTTGATTTCGTAAATTAATTATTTCAGTTAATTAAACATGTAATTATATCTTTGAAAATCAAAATGTTTTCTTAAAAAAAACTCTGAAATATTGAAATTTCTGAAATGCGGAGTTTGCGATGATTTATAGTTAAATATTCATGTTTAAATCACTACCAAGATTCAGAATAAATTTATAATGACACATTCTCTCTGATATTTGTTAAAAAGAAGATATCATTTTTAAAATTTCAATTTTCTTAATTATTTGCATTTGAATTTAGTCCAGAAAATGTAAAAATAATTTGTTAATAACTGATGACAAAAGTTTATTTCATATATTTTAAGTATAAATGAAATGAAAGAAATTCACTCTAGATAAATTTTGTTGGATAACGCAAATTCAATAATTAAGACTTATTATCGTAACTTGTTAGAATGACTATTCAAACTCGCTTCGCTCATTTGCCTATCTTATGGAGAATAAAACCAATAGTTTGTTTCAAAAAGAAATTTCTTTCAACTGTAATGATGTACTCTAAACGATTTTCGAAAAGGAAAAGTGGTTGAAACGGTAAAAAAAAAGCTAATGATTACAGATACAGTGAAGAACTTTAAGTGTCCAATCATCCCAACTTTTGATAAACTCACAAAATATTCTAAAATTTATTGGTTATTAATTCGTAGTTTTATTTCTTTTTGAAACAATAATATTAATACATTTAATTAATTTATTACCTACGACAATCGTAGGCTTGGTGAAATTTACTGTCTGCGTAAAAACTTTAAAGCCAATAAAACGTTTTCAGAAAATAAAAAAAGATATAAAAAAGGCTAAGTTATTATTCCTATATTATTAATTATTCAAGCTCATTTCACTGCTTAGAAATAGAGCAACAAACAGGATTTATAAATATATAATTATGAGAAAAAGAGAATGATATTTAAATAAATAAAAGCAAAGATACCAGTATTTTTTAAAAATAAATATACACTTGTTAGCTTAATTACTAATGGAAATACGACTACATTATTGTGAAATATCTTGCATTTGCTATCTTTCAACACATATGTTCTTTGTGATAATGATGAACTTTTTTCTTCGACAGGAATGTGCAAACATGCAATTGAGAAAACGATTGAAAGTTCGCATATTGTCAATATTTTAAAAACTTGGAAGGCAATTGTGATAAAAAAAATACCTTAAGACTCAAAACTGCGTCCTCGAATGAGGAGATAAATGTTTGTATACTTGCATATGCTTTAAAATACTCAAGCCAGGAAATTGATTCAGGCTTTTGGTTAAATGTTTATTTAAAAAATGACTTGTGACAAAAACTCTGGAAAAATAACAAAATTTACTGCAATTACAAAATTACGGTAATTACTGCAGATTTCAAAATGGATTATTTGAATTTCAGTTAACGAATGATGATCTGAGATAATTAATAGAAGCAATTACAAATATTTTTATGGTATAAAGAAAATCAAAGTTTGATGGATCAGAAGGATAGAAGTACTATTAGCATAAGTCAAGAAAGTAAAAAGAAATATTCTCCTAAGACATGGGTGCTGCCCGAACACTTGGAAAATTTTTGTTTATAATGGCGTGAATTCAAGTGTATTCGTTTTGGGTAGAATAAATTCAAATGCATATCACAATTTTCCTTATGTCCTTTGGGGATAATTTGAATCTAAAATTATATTCTGCCCGAATATGTATTCTTTTAATGCTTAAAATGGGATAGCACGAAATATAGTTTTTAGTAGATCTATTGCATAAAAAACTGCTCAAATAAATTATTATATTTAAAAAAATTCATAGAAATGTTACAAAATCAAACTGACTCAATTCTTGTGTGAAAGCTACAAATCATCTGTCTCCATAAAAAAAAATTCAATTTTCAAACTTGCAGCTTTTTATACGAAGTTTCCAACTTCAAATCTTTTAACTTCCGGTCTGGCATAGATGTACGTCAACGCAAGTAATATCTCTCTGAACATAAAACAGCTCTAAACAATAAAAGGCAGCTATAACAATGGGCTTTACTATCAATAAATAAAATTAACTGTCAGTTTCTTGAGAAAAGAAACATCTTGTCGAAACTGAAAAATAAATTTAAAGACAAACTAAATTATCACTGCTCAACAAACTGAGTTCAACAACTGATCAATTCTAATAAAAGATAATTATTTTAAGAAATAACAATTAACAATTGCTTAATCTTTTATTTATATTTCAAATTAGTTCAAAATTTAATTCTTTATTTTATGTATGCCTAAGTTTTAATGCAAAATGACCTTAGAAAAGAGGAAACAGGTTCTTAGATTAATTAAAATAATTTTATTAATTAAATTCAGAATTAAATTTTTATTTTTATCTTCAATTGCCCTTGTTGACTGTCTTGATTTCATCTTTATTGTTTTTAAATACCATCAAGAAAAACAGCCGTATTATGAAGGAACAAATATAATTCTGAACTTCCGAGATTAAACTGATGAATATGAAATTGAGATATTACACATACCAATACATAAAAATATCATTTTACATAAATGTAAGAAAATGAATGATAAAAATTTCATTAATGAAGTAATTTTTAAATTGAAAGCAAATGTTTTTTTTATTTATATTGTGCAAGGTAAGGCTTTCTAATAATCTGTTATTTCATGCTACCATTTATCAATTTCTAAATATTTTTATCTGATTTTAACAATAGAATAAGTTTAAAAATATACTTTTCAGAAATTTTAGTCAGTTTCAACCATGATTTATTAGTAAATAATAAGTAGTGCAAACTTTAAAACTCATAAATTATGAAACCTTTTTTCAATATTCAAGCATAGTGATTAAGTATTTCGCTGACTTAAAAAATTGAATTAAATTATTATTTCCATATCAATATTTTCAATACTTACTTCCAATTAATATTAAACTTTGAAAAATGTTCGAGCATATTTGCACATATAAATCTTTTACCGTAAACTGTTTAAAAATTGTGAAAAGTGTAAAACTTGAAGCAAAAGTATGAGAAATGCGTGTATCCACACTGTAAAGTTTATTAAATATATGTTTTATTTTGTTTTGTTAACTTTAGTTTTTATAGTTAACAAAAAATATTACATTAAATTCATTTTTCATGCATAATATACTCTAGTTTATGTTAAATAATTGCTATTTAAGAAATAAGGAAAAATTCTTTCAAATGATTTATTGCTATAAAATAAAACAAGGTCAGAAATATAAGGTCATTTCTGAAAAATATTTTGAAAAAAATGAAAGTTTTAAAATAGCGTTTAACTACAGAACTATGAGAATTTTATA
The DNA here is from genome assembly GCA_026543055.1 of Argiope trifasciata. NCBI lineage: Eukaryota > Metazoa > Arthropoda > Arachnida > Araneae > Araneidae > Argiope > Argiope trifasciata. The sequence goes on from JAPMOQ010020905.1 coordinate 1,192,213, forward strand.
TATCTTTCACAGGAATGCTATCAAAAGGATAGACAGTCTGACTACTATATTTCTTTTTAGTTAAATTGGCTACATAAATATGAATCGAAACTTATTTCATTTTTTTAACTATCTGTTAGTTATTAAACTTACATTTAGGTCAGAATTTTTGGAAAAAACTATTCCCAGATTGCAAACTTTATTTAAATTGAACTTAGTAAAAATAGTATTTCATCAAAATGCGCATTATTATTTTCTATGAAAAACCGTCCTCAGCACAGAACTTTTAAAAAGGAATACATTCGTTGAATCATAGTGCAAAACTTTCATTCAAAAACTTTTCCCACTTTCACATCGATTGGAATAGAAGAGACGGACTCACATTTTTTAAAGTTAAAAAAAAACCGCTATCAGGAGTTATTTAATTGCCTAGGTCTTTATACTCCAAGATGACGACTCCTTTTCCGAAAATTGAAACTTCCCGTTCATTACACAGGCTAGAGCTGCATAAAATAAAACTTTTTGCAGAAGTTTAAAGTACTTTATTTGGTCAATCCTGCTCTTAGAATTTGATAAATGGAGCTGAGGATCGAATCAATCAAGACGTTCAGGAGCAAGAATCGAAAAGACTAGATTTCTCCCGCCCTTATTTATTTTCTTCTTTGCTCTTTTTAATCGAGAATCTATAGATTCTTCGGAAATCAAATTCCCAATTTGTCTAGGATAAAACATATGACTTCATTTACAGAATCTTTATATATTAATTTTTTTTTAATTTAATAATTTTTGTTTTAAAAATATTAATGTTTTTTTATTTATTATTATTACGTGCTTTTATCATAATACTTCCATACATTTTTCGATTCTCAAACATGTATTTAGATTTCAAAAAATACATAACTATTTGGATCATTATGATCCGTGCTGTGGGAGCAAGAGGATCTATGCTTTCGAGAACAGTTCTTTAATCATCACGTTTCATACAAAATAAATACAAACACAAGACAAAACGCGCACACTTCTTACAGAACAGTATCACTTATCATTATAATTACCATCGCAAGGCAATATGGGTTGCATACCTAATCAAGTATTGGCATCTATTATCTAAAATGGAAGATAGATTAATGCAACTACTACAGTATAGTAACAGAGTATTAATTAGGATATTTGTAGTTTAAATATAGTTTAAAATTGTGTTAATACAAGAAATACGTAAAATGTAAATGTGAATCGTAATAATTCTGTGTCTCCAAATTTCTATTCATAAGAAAAATATCACATTCTGCCTAAACGCAAAAAATAAATAAATAAGAAGTAACCAAAAATGGCATATTCAAAAGTCTCATTAATCATCAAGGATATTTAATTTATTGGATATCATTTGCTAATTATTTAATGCATACCAGTTAAACTTTGTAAGAAATTATTTTTAGAATGCAAAAATGTATAGTTATTTTCGAAAATTAATCTATATAATAAACATTGAAATAAAAATAACGCACTTATAATTTGTCACCATGTTCACATATTTTCCGTCTTGAAACCAATTATATTATTTAATTCTTGAAGACTTGGTTGATGTTCTCATTTTATTACGAGTTAATAATAGAATGTTAATAAAGAAATGTATGGTTTAAACATTATTTAAAATTGTGATGGTAAATAAAATGAGAGGTAACAAAAACAAAGGCGAATTGTAACGATTGTGTGTCAGCAAATTTTGATTCATAATGAGAATATCACCTTTTTCCTGATGGTTAAAAAGCTAATAAGATGTAACCAAATATATCATATTCAATCCTCTCATTATGATAATACATAATTTTTAATTGGATTTCATTTACTATTTATTCAACATATGTTGATTAACCTTCGTGGGAAATTATTTCTAGAATGCAAAAATATGAAGTTATTTTAGAATTTTTTTCTTTGTAACTAACCTTGTAATAAAAATAATGCACTTATATTTTGTCAAAAAAATTAATAAGAAGTAATCAAATATGTCATATTCAAGCGTCTCATTAAATGATGATGATACTTTTTTGTCGATTCTGACTACTAAGCTTGAAACTGTCGTCCTTATATAGTTCCAGGAGGCGTGGTTAGAAATGTCTGGACCAATCAGACGCATCTGGACGTATTTCGGTTCCTAATGGACGGATCGGGAAAATTCTCAAAGTTTCAAGAGTTATCCATTTTGTCGCCAACGTCACCAAATTTTGTCACCAAGCTCTGGGATCATTTCTAAGAGTATCCGCAGCATCCAGTACAAAATACTGTAAATCCTTCTTGCCGGTGATAAAACCAATCATGCTGGGAAGCAGCATCACAGACTAGTAACATTCGTAACAATATTATTCAGTGGGCTGTGGAACGAATAATTGTTAATTATGAGCTTAGAAATAAGAAAATATGTTTGATAAAAATACTGATTTATCTACAAATAATTATAAAAAGAAAAGGCAATTTTTGTTCTTTTGAATCGTTTACAATAAATGTTAATAATGATATAATTCTTTTTTCCCTAAAAGTTAATAAAAAAAGTGATTATATAAAGCGATAAATTTAAAAAGAGATTTGATAACCAATACTGCTGAAAATATTCACTTAGATCCATAAAAGATAGTGGCAAATTTCTTGATAATTTTTATTAATTGCTGGCATAGATTTTAAGTAAATTCGAAACAGTTATTATGCCATAAACAAATCAACATCTAGTGTTAAGCAATGTTGATATTTTTAATAAATTTTCTGAAAAATCTATAAAATCAAAACTGGATAGCAACCTATAGCATATTTTGCCCATCCTGACCCTAAGTAGTTCTACCATTACTATTGATGATAGCAAGGATCGAACTCGCGATCTTAGGCTTCGTAGCCAGATACCGAGAGGCAAAACCAACCACTCAGACTTGAGGTTGTTTTCTGCTTATAAAGCCCGAACTACACTACCGTGTAATTTGAATGGAAAAAACAATGTTTCTAAAAAATGGGAGATTCTGTGAAAGAAAAATCAGGAAACAGTTTTCTTGACTAGCCCTCCACATCGAGCCACCTTATTTTTAAACCGTTTCAGATAAATAATTCTATATCACGGTTACGAATTTAAGAACAAGACGAATTAATATCTTCATAAATTGCAACCACTAATATCTCAAGAAACTGTCTGGATTTCGCGTGATCGTTAAAATAAATTTACTCTACTTTTCCTCGTAAACTACTTATCACACTCCACGTAAGCGTTTAGTTTTCTTGACTTCGAAGTAAACACGAAATCTTTTTTATAACTTTCAAAGTTAAACTGTCGTCCTTCTTTTATTCTTTCGAGATAATTCCGACAATCTGAAAATATTTTAATTTTGTTTAAAAATAGACTGTTAAATTGTAATTTTGACTCTTCTGATTTCGACATTTTTGATTTCCATATTTTGATTATTAGCTTTATTTCAAATCAGTAGAAGTACTTTATTAAAATATTAGATAGATACCGTTAAGTTTATTAATTTAAAAGAAAAAGTTATTAATTTATTAATTAAAGTTATTAAAAAGTTATTAGTTTTATTATTAATTTAATAGAAAAAAATTATAAAATTATTTGAAATCAATCCAAAGTTACCTAATAATTATAAATAAATTTTGAATTTTACAAATTATATTTTATATATTATTATACTCTTATGAAATGAAACTGAAAGAACATTATATTCTCTTTTTTAAACTTTCAATACTGTCGATCATCCTTGACTAGAGCAAGGATTCAATGTATAAGTTTCTGAAATCTTTTGAAGCCCATAAATGCCCATGTTTAGGAGATTAAATAGAGAAATATAAATTTCCAAACCAGTTACTAAAATCATATTCAATGACAGGCTTTTGAGCCCGAAAAATGGGAGCCTCCAGGTGTTGAAGGATATTCAATGCTGAAATAAGCGTACACTTGAATTATTTTTCACTAAAATATGCGAACTGAAAGAGCGCAAGTAAGCATGAAAAGTCTTAACTTTCTTCAAAAGCTAAGGTAAGGTATGATATTCTATGATATTACTTTTATCCGATAGATTTAAGTTACCCCCCTATATTCAGATTTAATTTATACGCTTTTCATGAGGTTAATTTATTTCGGCAGCTAACAGCGAAGCATTAGGTCTTCTCTATTTTATTTACATTAACTGAAATTAGCAAATTTGTCATCGAAAGTGTAAGACAATTGAATCTCAACATTAATAAAATAAAAAAAATGAATATGAAGTATTGAAAACGTATTCACAGAGAATTATTTTAGTTAAACATAATCAATCACAGTTTATTTCGCAATCCTGAGAAGACCATTTCCGCGATTTTCCGGTATTAACGTTATTGCTAAAAATAAATATAGCCTGCTTTCCTTTTATTCTTACCTTATAGAATTAAATCCATTCTAATGTATGCGCAAAAGCTTGGCTGATTTTTTAATCCATTGACATAAAATGTATTAAATATCCTTCAAGGAGTAATTTTATTTTTACTAAGTAAACTGATGTATGTGTTCATTTATTTCTTACCTCACTCTCAAATATATGCCACATTTATTATTTTAATTTTCTAAAAACTGAAGCCTAAGTTTTATATTGACAAAATGTGATTATGAAATTGTGAATTAAGATTGAAAAATGAATTAATTCTCTTTTTTATAAGTTGTAATTTACAACGTAATTGATATTTTGAAGCAATGATTAATGTTTATGTTGTAGTTGCTAGTAATGCCGACCGGTAGTCAGTGATTTAAACTGCAATGAGTGCCCCTTGTTTTTCAGTAGCGCCAACTAGGGACAAAAGTACGATTTTTCTACTTCATGCTTCCCATTCGTTTGCACAACCCCTTTTTACAAGAGGTGGGGGTACATTCACATCAGTCACAGACAGAACACAGAATAACAACCATGTTCGAATCGGGGCTCGAGCCCCAGTCACGGGGAAGACACGCTACCCTTTATGCCAGGACGCCGGCTTATTGTTCAAATATTTCACTTTCTATGTTTTCATTTTTTACTTGGTGAAACTGAAGGAAAAAATATTTGAGAACTTTTAAAACCTTACCTGTATAAAAGCCGATTAGATTGCGCAATTTTAAAGTTAATTATAAATAATTTTACGCTTATAATTTAAAAGGAAAAACAACAATTCTCGTTTTATCGGATCGCTCTGTCCCATAGAAAGGCTTGTTACCATTCTTGCAGAGTTCACTTTCCTAACTAAAAAAAAAAACTAAAATCATATGGTAATTTATATGTAATTGAAATGCTTCTTGATTAAAATAAAAATTAATAATTTTCTAGTTTGAGATTTTACCTAAACATATTCGTTATTTATTGAAACCTATTAGTTCAGATACAAGAACTCATGCTATATATAATCCAGCAAAGGATATCGATTTATTAACGAAAAAAAACATTTTCTCTTCTAAGAATGAGAGTAATTAGAATGTACTAGGAAGAATGTAATTTTAGCTGAAAAATAGCTATTATCACAAAATAAAAGAATTTTCCCATGTGAATGGATGTCATGGTTATTTCTTAAGACAAAAAATGTGTCATTTTGAGTGATTACATTTCATGTTTAATATATAATTGATTTTTAATAACTTCACAATATAATTGTTGATTTTAAAACATGACCTTTTTATAACACTGCCTGTTTTATTTTATGAAATAGTTTACAAAACATTTTCAGTATGTTTCTTTTAAACATGAGTTGCCCTTTTTATTGTAATTATATTGTCGACTTGAAAATGCAGCTCTTTCTATCGATATGTCTGATATGCAATGCTGTACTATCTTTTAACTGTCTGAATTATATTAACTTTTGTACATACATTATTTTAAATGGTCCCTCTACCAAAATTTATAAGATTTGGAAATAAGCAAAATAAAAAATAACATGATTTATTTGCAGACAAGTTTTGTTGCAAAAGACATACGTAAATATGAAAAAATTAACGAAACCATTAAAAAATAGTTTATGTTAAAATAACCATTAAATTCTCATCAATCACATAAAACTTTCTTCTATAAAGCTTTTATGTTTATTTTACTGTCGAAATTCAGCAAGTAAATCCGTTTCACTTCCTGTTAGTGAAAATGTAATGAACCATCACCTTTTCTTCTTTATAATACAATTTTTCATTGAGGGCCCTGGACCTTTTCAAAACATGATAATATTTAAATTTGAGAAAAGAGCATTTCATTTAATCACCAGTTATCCGTCATTCAATGTCGATGTGACCTATTGAAAATCTGCATTTAATCTGCTGTCAAAAACAGTCGCTGCCTAGAGACTTGATAATTCCACATGGTGCAGGTTTGGACTAAGATTGCAATTTTGTTGGGACTTACCATAAATAATCAGTTGTTTTCTGCTTTGAAATATAGTTGTATCCATACTGTTGATATGATGACAATTTATTTAATATTTTCCCACCGTTTTGTCCACATTTTTGGCCCATCGTAGCATAGTAGTAAGGTTTTGGAACCTTCCGGATTCACGCTTTGAGACCGGATTTCACTGAAGAACCGTCTTGCAAGTGGGTCTGATGGACTCTAAATTCTGAGCCAGATACCCCCCCTTTGGTTTTGAGAGTAAGTTTGGAGAGGGAGAGGATCCAGCTCAAGTGCCATCCATATCGTCTGATTATGGTTCAAAATACGAGAACCGTACCAAAATAGCCCTAGCGTTTCTTTAAAATGGAACGTTAATGTAATTTAACCGAATTCCTTTCATAAGATTTTAACCCTTTATATGTCTTTCACATTTTTTTAAAACTAAGAGATTTTGTTTAAATGCGAAATAGCCCTAGTGTTATTTTAAAAAACGAGACGTTAATATAACTAAATTAATCAAACTAAATTTTCCATATTTTCAACTTTTTGAAGTACTTTATAGATTTATCACTGACTTTCCGATCCACCCGCCTAATAAATACTGAATGATTGGATCACCGCAACAGCAACTCTAACTGGAACTGTGGTTGAGTCTTAAGGCCCATCACCGACCATGGGTCAACCTAAAGAATTCCGTAAAGAAGTACGTCCAATTATCAATGGAAGGATTCAGATCTCACCTTTTCATGTACCCTCCAGAGTATCAAGATCCAATCATCATGCCAAAATCGTCTCATCCTGATTTCGAAGTTCCCTCCTGGGTGGGGGTAGAGGGAAACTTATGCGTAGATTAGATGATTACTCAATCAAAAACGATATTTCTAAAATTTACATCCTTTTTAGAGATTTCAGGAATCTCTTTTCTGCAATTAATTAATAATTAGTAAAAGCTTAATTGAAAAAACCCTGATCATGTTTCAAATCCCACTACTACTTTCATTTGATTTTTATTTACGTGTACGAGGTTTGTGCGAATACATGCTATAAGTGATCTAATAAAGAAAATTGCGTAAACTATTTTGCTTGCAATGTTTGATATATTGCTTTACTATTCTCTTTGAAGCAAACTCTAATTTAAGCCTTCTCCTAATCAATAGATTTTTCTATCTAAATATAATTCTGGTTTGGTAAAAATAAAACGCAACACAATTTTAATAGATCACATATTCGCTTACTTTAATTCTAAAATAAATTTATTTAAAAACTAGTCAAATTCTGCATTATATTCAGCTATTCCAAATATTTTTTTCGCCATGCAGTTTCAAATAAATTTCATTCTGATATTAATTTCATTATAAAACAAGCTCTTCATTTTTTTTCTTTCTAAAAATCGCACTCTTTATTGTATTTAAAAAGCTTATTAAAATTCTCAAAATATTTGCTTTAGAAGATAATGAAATACGCAAAACACTTTTCAAACTAGTCATTTTTCTCTTCGTAACATTATTATTATTACATCTTTTTCATAAAATTCCATTATTACAAAATGATGTTGAAAAATGAAGCTTTTACATTAATATCCCTTGATGATTTAGTTGGAAGCTCATTATGGAGCAAATAGTGTAAAAATAATTTCAATGAATTATTTCATTGAAATATTTTGTAGAAATTCATGACTGTAGCACGTGATCATTACATCTAGTTTGGAAAGAATTATTTTAACAAAAAAAAAAAAAAAAAAAACTAACTAGAAAATAAGCTGAAGTTATTACAAAAATGTTAATGCATTCTCAACACAATAACCTTCAATAATATTTACTTACTTTTTAAGTACAATAATATTCAATATAGAAGGGCAATTGTTATTTGAATCAAACATTTTGTTATTCATAAATGAATCGCAAAGACCTCCGTTAAAAAATCTTTTTCTTCTTTCAATTATACATCATTTAACTATTATTAAAATTTTGAAAAGGGTAAAACTTCAGAATTAAAATTCTGAATTGGCCTGATGAATTAAATCCTAAAATATGGATACTCATCTCTGCTTTAAACACATTATTTCAATTAAATTATGAAAAATATGAATCAAGTGGAAATATTTTTTCAAATGTTTTTATATAGCCAAGATTCTTTTTCGCCGAAGAAAAAAAATTATTTTTCTCGAGTATCAATATGAAAATAGCTACTTGAAAACTTATCTTATACTATAATACGAGGAATGGTTGCCAAGTCGAAAATCGCCCCAGAATTAATGAACTCCGGTAAACTTGGGGGTCTGGGGTTTTTGGCCACGAGGAATCGATTGGCGCCGGTTTTGAAGCGCTACGGTCGAGCAGTTCGGAGTTAGAGATAGAATATTTTCAAACTTTATTAGTTCGCCATAATGACTACTTAAATTTTCAAGCGGTAACGTGCTGCCATCTATAGCCAATATGGCGAACTAATAAAGTTTTATGTTTATGCTGTTATAGGTTTGTAATATGTTTCTTATGTATGTATATATGTTTGGTTTTTCTAAATAAATTTGACAAAAATATTGAACTTCAACACACTTCAATCTTTGCCTTTACTTTACCTTTGCATAGAATAGTTCCCTTTCCAAACTCTACCTTTGTTTAGAATAGTTTACAATGGTGCACTTTAACCGGTTATCTTTTCACCAATGGTTTCACAAATTTTCTTATGGCATGTATTGTTTTGATAAATCACAATTGAAAATTTAAATCTTTGAGTTAGCTTTGATACCTGTTTTCTCCGAGCGGAGCTCGGTCACCGGCTGGTCACAATATAAAACCAGCTTTCTGCATATAGTGTAATTAATTTTTTTTTTAAATTTTGGATTCTTATGAATATATATTTATAAAAAAATTACAAGAGAAAGACGTAAATTAAAATGCCAGTAAAATTAACTCTTAAAGATGATATAATAGATATCATTCGATAGAATCATAGAGAGTAGAAAAATTTCAAAACTCGTTTGTGACAACTAATTTGTGTTTAGAGTGGAATATTAATAAATACTTTGCACAAGCTTTAGAAAGTGGTTTAATACTTGTTAAGATTCAGGGACTGAGGAGTTTCAAAATAATGTTATCAAATGGCTAAATTTAGTCTTTAAAAGATTTCTTAACTTGAAATTAAAACTATCAGGCAAAAAAGGATTCAAGTCTCTCATTCGAATGTTTGACCAATAACAACAAAGAAAGAGACATAATATTTTTATCATAAATCCTGTATTTAAGATCTGTAGCCAGAGCTTAGGATAGGATAATATTTAATGTATTTGAAGGTTTGATGGATTGTTGTCAGATTAAAAACTTAAAAAATAAATTATGTAACGCTTGTTGAGAGGGTTCTAATTTGTGCAATTGGATCTGGAGCGTAACTTTGACTACTTGAAAAGAGCAATATCTCCAGTTTAATTATTGAATCTTATAGAGTATTTCATAACTGCTGCCACTCATGTACTTAACGTCCTGACTGGTAAACCGTCACTCCAGTTGTCAATGAAAACAGGCCTTTTATAGCCTCAATTTCGGATTTTTATCTCGGAAGGACTCGATAGAGAGATTAATATCACAATTATGGATTTTTTTTTAAAAACTTTTGTGACTCCCTTAGATATAAACGTTTTAACATAAAATGAGATATTACTAAATATTAATAATATGTGTGCACGAACTGGTTCAAAATTGATTACGATGTTGAATTATCGATGTACATCTTCAAACAAGTTTCTAGTGCAAAATTTCTTATGAAAATTACATAAAAGTAACACTGTATTTTAATTTAATTGAAAAAAAAATTGATATAGCTACTCCTCGAGGATGCAAATGAGCTGTAAAAGTAATAACCTGTCATCTTTTGAGACCCTTAAAAGTGGCAGATCAAAATCTAAATTCATTATTAGATAGAAATGGGATTTCATTTGATGGTGAGCTTGAGGTTGGCTTAATTGAGTGAAATTTAAGTCAAGATCCTAAACAATGAACTTTCGATCATTTTATCGAAAGTACAAATATATAAGAGAGTGATAGAATTAGGCTCGAGAGTGACAGAATTTCTATGATGAATATAAAACAAATTCTGAAATAAGTTTCATCAGTTATATCTGACGAATTGATCCAGAATGTCTTATAGAAAATTGTATAACTAACTTCCAAAAAAGACATAGGTGTGTAGCAGCTACAATTCTATTTTATTATCTTTATTTTTTATAAGTTGTCCTTTTAAAAAGTGGCAACATGAGTGACATGTTTTGATGAAATAAAAATATGGTTTTTACATTCAAGATTCAAATATGGCTACTTGATATAGTTTCGCTTATTTTAATTTCAAATATAATCCGCAATTATCATTCTGGAAATATAATCCATATTAATAACCGATCTTAATAAGTTCTATATAACAGCGCTACAATTTGGTGACCTGATAACGAAAATTCTGCAAAATTGAATAATACTTTTTTCTACTCACGCAATTATGGCTAAAGGTGGCACTTCTGTTTCAAGAACGGCAAATGATGGTTACGAAGTAAACAAGGTAAGCGTGAAAATTCCTCCATTTTGGGAAGAGAAACCAGAAATTTTGTTCTTTCAAGTAAAGGCCCAATTCTCGATTGCAAATATCACCCGATATCAAACTAAATTTAACTATCTTGTCGCACAATTATAACTGAAAGTGGTTGAAAATGTATGGGATATAATTCAGAATGACCGGACTGATAAATATGAAGCTGAAAAAAAAGATTGCTTAATATTTAAAAAAAAAGTGTAGAAAAAATTATAACAAAACTGCTAACAGGAATTTCCCTTGGCGATATGAAACCTAGCCAACTGTTGAGAAAAAAGAATTCGCTTGGCGGAACAAACAAATCAGAAAACGTTGTGCGTACTTTTGTGGTTTGGCAAGCTGCCAGAATCCAAAAAAAAATTTGTTTGAAGGTAATGAAGATTTAAAAAACTTATCAATTATGGCAAATAAAATATTTGAAATGAGCCCATCGACAGAAATTCATTCTGCTGGTACTGAAAGTTCTATGATGAATACAATGTTGGATATAATACCTAACCTAGAAAAACAAATTTCAGAACTAAAAGTTCACAGACAGGCTAGAAATAAATTTCGCCGACCTGGCTTTCGGTGAGATAGTAATCGTAGCCAGTCAAGAAAGATACAATCCTAATGGACGGTTGTGCAATTTTCATTTTAAATTTGGCAATAAATGTTTACAGAATAAATGCAAAAATTCATGCAGCTGAAAAGAATCGGAAAGCACCGCACAGCAGTAGTTTCAATGGCAGATACTGTCGCGAAAAAATTTGAAGATTGCCGTAATTACCATTTATTTGTTACCGACAAAACAACCGGTTTACTCTTTCTTGTAGACAGTAGTGTTGGTTTTTCCATTATCCCAGACTCATCAAACCATAAAATATGTAATTATTTTAAATTGTTTGTTGCAAAGGGATACACAATAATACCAACGTTAGGTTTTGAAATTTTAACTTAGAATTTTGGCCTTCGTCGAGCATTCCAGTTTCCTTTCATAATCGCTAAAGTGGATAGTACAATCTTAGGGGCAGATTTTTTAACAAAATTTAAATGAATTATTGATATGCACAACAAAAAACTAATAGATGGTGTAACAAATTTATCGATTCGAAGCCATATTACGTGCATAAGAATTGCAGATAGCATAAGCACGACAGATAAAAATTTTCAACATGTAAAATTACTGTCACAATATCAGAATTTAACCAAACTAAACCTTTCTAACTCGAAACAAAACGTGAAACATCATACAGCTACAAAAGGTCCACCTGTATTTTCAAAGGCCCGCCAATTAGATATAGATAAATTAAAATTAGCCCAGCAAGAGTTCAAATTTATGCTAGATAATGATATAATTAGACCTTCAAAATCTCTATGGGCCAGTCCACTCCATTTAGTTAGAAAAAGGGATGGAAATTTACGACCATGAGGACACTATAGGCGTTTAAACGCACAAACAATTAACGATCGTTATCATATTCCAAGAATACAGGACTTCCATCATATCCTAAAAAGCAAACACATATTCTCAACAATTGATCGATTTAAGGCTTATTTTCAAATCCCAATTGCCAAAGAAAACAAAGAAAAGACAGCTATCTTACTCCATTCGGCTTATATGAATTTAACGTCATGACCTTCGGTTTAATAAACGCCACATCTACATTTCAACGTTTTGTCAATGAAATATTTTTTGAATTGGATATTTTGTTTTCCTTACTTGGATGACATTTTAATAGCTTCCACAGCAGAAGATGAACATTCAGAGCACCTAAACTGAATTTTCTCAGTTTAAATAAATATGACCTGCGTATAAATCTTTGAAAGTCGATTTTTGGAGTAAAATAGTGTGAATTTTTACTATACTCCTAAAGGCTCTCAACCCCTTCCTAAAAGTCATCTTAAGTTATAAATTACTAGAAACTATTCATGAACTACGTACTTTCCTTGGTCCCATTAAATTTTATAGGTGATACATCAAAGATGCTGCAAAACTTTTTATAAATATCGCATCATATGTGGTTTTGATATAAGTACAACTACAGCTTACCATTTACAATGCAGTGGGAAAATTGAAAGCATCCACCGGACCTTAAAAACCGCCATAAGAGCACATAATTCCATAAAGTGAACTCTAACTTTACCTACAGCATTGTTGGGACTAAGAGCTGCTCTGCAAGAAGACACAAATTACACCGTGGCCCAAACAGTTTATGTACAGCATATCAGGCTGTACATAAGAATCTCGCCAAAAATCTTCTAAATCTGTTTTTATTCGCAAAGACTTGGGTCATAGTACACAAGTCTTCATACGCTTTGACAGAATTCGGAAGCGTTTGGAACAACCGTATGATGGACCTCTTCTAACTGTGAAAAGACATGATAAATATTTCTCCGTTAAAATTAAGTCCAAGGATACAAATGTATCCATTGATAAATTGAAACCGGCATATCTGTTAACGGACATTCCCCTTCTGGAATCAGGTCATGCCCAAACATTTCTCAATGAAACATTGATGACAGCAGATCCAGAAACTGAAAAACAACCATCAGATCTGTTAAACAGAAATGTTCATTCGGAAAAAATTAGTAGACATGTAAAAATTTGTAGACACTGTTAGACATGTAAGATTTCCAACGCGTTGCAGAGATTAAGTACATTCTATTCATTATTGTAAATTCAACTGTGTATGTGTATGCCATTTTATAATTTAAGAAATTTGAATCAGATGAAAAAATTTAAATACTGAATAAATATTTATTGAAAGTCTAAGGCTGTATCAAACAAAATAGGTTGCTTGCATATTTCAAAATATATTCTAAAATAAATAGATGAAAAGATTTTGATCACATTTCTAAGTCTTAAGGCTATAATATTATGTCTATATAGAAAGGAAGTTAAGCGTCTTTCTCCTAAAATACTGTTTTATTATGCAAAACATTTATCACTGAGATTAAAACTAATTGAAATTTATAAAGTGATTGTAAATACATTTTAACTTTTTGATTGAGTTTTTACCTATTAGCTTTCTATGTATTATAAATTTTAGTTACAAGTTATAGATCACAGAAGTAAAATGTATAGATCACAGAGATCCGTATTAAGAATATCCACCTGATAAAATTTTATCTTACTTTTTAACCAGGGGGCTTGAAACTTTCCAAAAGTGAAATTAAAACTATTAATTACAATTTTTGATAAATGTAACAAAGGATTATTATTTAATATTCTTAAATCTAAAACACCATTTACGTCAAACGAAAATGCATTCATAAAAATTGAAATGTATTGAATTAAAATTAAATTAATATATTGAATATTGAATTAAAAATTAGATCCAAGAATAGTATAAAACTCGTGCGTTTATTAAATATATCAAAAAAAATAACTGTGTAATAAAGTTCGTAATTTAAATAAAAAACAATATAAATTTGATATTAAAAACTGTTTTCTTCGGTACATAGTTAAAATAAGTTCTTTTCTAGCGTTTCGAAAATTTTATTAGTTTCGGGTACATTTATCGCGTATTTCATTAATGTGAAACACAGATCAGAATTTTTAACGAACAAGTTTTAAAACAACGTTCTTAATTTATTTAATAAAAACTATGTTATTTCCAATTCGCAAGATTAAATTTTGCATGCTTCTTAACAGCGTTCTTTGTTCGACATTTAGGGACAAAAAAATTTTAATCATCTTTTGTGTTTCAGAACGTTTGTTTGAAGTTAGTTCCTTTGTTCACAAATTTAAAGCCCCCTTCCAAACATTAATAAATATGTTAAAACGTACTTTTAAATAATTTTCAATGCTTATTCAGGTCGTTGCAATACATGAAATTCTAATTGATTTCGAATAAGGTCAGTTCTTAAGTAACAATTCCTTTGAATCTTAATGTGCCCTTATTTTTGGAAATATTATGATACAGAAATTCTTAGTACGTTTAAAATGAACAAGTTTAAAAAAAATTTCATATTATGTTTTCAAATAAAATAATTGAAAAAATATTTATCCTTAATTATTAAGATTTCAGTCATCAAAACATTGGTAAAACTTGCTTTTAAACAATTTTCAATGGTTATTTAGGTCGTTATAATAAAAGAAGCTTTAATTTATTTTGAATTAAATCAGTTATTCCATTATATTTAATTAAATCAGTTATACCATAAATTTGAATTGAATCATTTATAGCAGTAAATTGAATTGGATCATTTATACCAGTAAATTGAGTTGAATAATTTATTCCATTAAGTTGAATTGTATCATTTATTAAATTAAATTAAATTGAGTCATTTATCCCATTAAATTGAATTGAATCATTTATTCTATTACATTGAATTGAATCATTTATTCCATTAAATTGGATTCATTTAAAGGAGTTAAACTGAATTAAATCAGCTATACCATTAAATGGAATTAAATCCCTTTTACCATTAAATTTAATTGAATAACTTATTCCATAAAATTTTAACACCCTAAATATACTGTGTTGAAAATATAAAATTCTTAACACTTTTAAAATAAACAATTTAAGGAAATTTGAAAACAGTTTATGTCAGTTTAACAGTTTAAAATAAAATATTTGCAAAAAATATTTATCCTTAATTATTAAGCATTTTATTGTTTTCCCTCAAAGTATGTGGATACCTAAATACTATAAATAAGTATTTTCAAAAGTCACAAAATTGAATAAAAAACCCCAATAGAAATTGTGAGTTTTAAATAAAAGGGAATTTAAATTGCACAATTATTATTGATAAAACTGCTTTAAGGTGTGTCAATAGTAAATCAACAGTCTGTACAACTGGAAAAATCATAAAACAAAGTAAACATTTCGTGGTTAATTGAATATCAGTTATTCGAGAGAAACACGATTAACTCTGAAAGTCTCATTAGTAATTTCAATGAGCTTCGTTTAGGACACCAGATATCTTTCGTCTCCAACTAAGGATAAATGATTCCTCATTATGTTTTATTCATTGTCAGAGTGTTCTATTCATTTCTACAAGTTTATGCATCGTTGAACATCTGTGGAATAAGAATTTTCCATTAATCACATGTTTGCGGAAATGGATGTTATAATATTAACCCTAATGGATTAATTTAATATTGAAAAATTTAGTTCTTAAAGTACAATTTTTTTATATAAATTATGACAAATATCCTATGAAATAATAATGTTTTGTCTCTCTAAAAACATTAACACTTTTTTGTTAAGCAATAAAATGATCTGCTAATTCTTGGAGACTACTCTATTATAATACTCCATTTAATTTTCAATATATTTTGATAAAGGAGAGCGCTACACTTGCAATTCATTAATATAATGGCATAACCAATTTTAACTTCTTGTTTGCCAGTTTAATATGTTTACTTTGAGGGATGTTCTTTTTTTTATTTTAATTCTCTATGTGTGTATGTTTATTCATTCAGTTTCTAGAAGTAGACTGTATGTATGAAAAACACCTTATTCAAATATCAGGACTAGTGATTAATTTATTACCTATAAAACATAGTAAAAGACAGGAAAAATGGATCTTTTTGGGTGTGAACAGATTAATGAAATATTTTCGTACATCCTATGATATTGTACTGCTGCATTTGCAATCACTTACACAAAAGAAAGGTACTATTAGTATTATGTAATTTATCATTGAATTTTTTAATTTGTAAATGATGTTACAAAATTAACACAAGATTTGAAATTTCCAGCATTCATGCAGTCAAGTGCTGGAAACCCGGTTTAAAAATTAATCATTTGACAATTGATAGCTTAAGTTTAGTAAAATGGAGCATCATATTATATAACATGTTTTCATAATTGGAATAGTATTTCACAAAATAATGAACTTCTAACGACTACAGTTCAAAAATTTATGAATTGATCTTCTAGATAGAATGATTTAACAATATTGGATTTCTTTTTATGAGATTATTTGAAGTCAAAGGTATATAGCAAGGGGTCCCAAAACTCGTTGCTTTAAAAGAGGAAATTCACTACTACATCAACAGAATTCGAAATGTATGCAACAAGTATGTGCCAGTGAAGACTTGCTCCCTTTTCCTTATGTATTATTCCATACACAATTTCCTCTTCACTTTACAATTCAATAAACATATAAAAATTTAAAGAAAGAAAACAGTGTATTTTATTTCATTCAACTCTTATGTTGACACGCTGTTCTATAGTGTAACATTCTATTTTTGCTATCCCTAAACTATTAGCTATCAAATGATTTTTAGTAGGACTTCCAACACTTTACTGAATGAGTGGTGGCATTTTCAAATCTTGCGTTAATTTTAGGATGCCTTTTATTTAGAGTCCCATTACAAAATATCACATTCTCAGAAAAGCATTTTATGAAGCACAAAAGCAAGCAAAGGATTTTATATGCAGCTTTTTCATAACTTAAACATTCATTATGTACCTTTCCCATAAAATTAATTTAATCATGTGTTAAATTGTTGAAACATTAACCGTATTTAGTGCATATTTCGAGGTTAAAATTCTTACTTTTGTTAGTAATAGAGATTAAAATCTTCACGTAAAATATTTAAAATAATGAATGTATATTTAAATAAGTGACATATCATCCAGAAAGTAAAATGACTATAAGATTTTAAATTAGGATTATTTTCTTGTTAATAATCTGTAAATAGGAAACATAGTATCTTTTCTATGCCAAAATGCTTATAACATTTTGGTAAATGTTTTAATAATATCCCCATCATGAAGAATACAATTTACTGATGCACTTTACATAATTGAAAAAACTGCATTGGTGGATTTCTTCAATTTATTAAGTACCGCATTGAGAGTACTGACAAATGTAACAAAAACCATGCCTTGATTATCTTTTTTACCAATATTTCAGTTTGTTATTTTTTATATGTTTACCAAATAAAATGCATCTTGTGTCACATTATATTAATAAAAATTAAACTTTCAAAAAGAATGTTGATTTAAGATATTTTTTGAGTAGATCAAATTTAAAAAAAGAATAATAAATGAGGATAGGTCACGAAAATACATAATTGACTTGAAAAATGCAATATATGTTAAAACTGCCTAGCTTAACTTTAACTCTGGTTAAAAACTTCTGATTTTGTACATATATTAATGCCCAGTCTTTAATTACTAATTATATTAAATTTCTAACACCATCCCCCTATTTATATTCATAAATAAAGTTTAAAATTGGTTTAATCAATCTTTAAAAAATAATTAAATCTTTAAAATTTAATACATTTATAATGACGATTATAGGCTGAATTTCCATTTTAATCTTAAGAAATAATTATACTTGTTATCACAAACGCTTTTAAAAAAGTTAAAATAAAAATTAATGCTCAAAATCATAATTAAAAGAATAAAGAAAACGTTTACAATTCAATAACGAGCACATTTTAATTAGGAAATACTTATCACTGAATTATAGTCTTTATTAACTTTCTTCGTAATATTCTAAAGTATTCTGTTTTCTGTTGATACAGAAATTTATGAATAGCCACTCATCTCGTTCAAAAATCTAATAAAGATTGAAATAAATTTATTAAAGAAAACATTCATGTTATTTTTAATCTGTATTATTATTAAAACTTCTTTTCATTTTTTAAAATCTAATTTCATAATATCAATGAAAAAGGGAGGAAAAAGATTCAATTTAATTTTTATGTCAGCCAATTATTTTTACACCTCTTTAATGTAACATATTAAATTCAAAACTTGCAATCAATTTTTATATAATAACCTTTTAATTTTCTTAGATTAAGAATTTTTATCTCAATTAAATCAAATAACTCCGTTGTTTCTCTTAATGAATTATAGTTCTGTACTCTCTAAATGCAGAAATATGATAAAACATTTTTAAAACAATTATTTTCAGAATTTATGAAATACATTTCATACTAATTGCAACTTTAATAATATGGAGTAAGCTTAGTGTCATTATATAGAATATATATAATTTAAAACATAAAATAAATGTATTTAGAATTATATCAAACCTAGCTGGAATTTTTTTTAAATGTGTATTAAACGTGCCAGTAATCGCCTTTCGCTATCGGTTTCTTTAATGTGCTGAAATTTTACGCCTTCTTTCTAATATAACAAATTTAGAAATACACTTTTATAAACTTTATCTTCTGAAATTGAAGAATGTTTTCAATAGTTTATGCTACAAGATAAAATATTTTTAACCCATGATCCTTTGAACAACTTTATGCTGGTTATTTCTATCTGCTTCTTTTCATTTATAACACTGCTTTCATAAAAAATTTCCGTTACCACTTTACAAATATTTTTCTCCTTAAAACTTTTTAAATTACAACAAAAGTCTCATTGCCATTGAAAAAATTATAACTTTGGTAGGATATTTTATCAACACTCATAGTTCATACTTTTTCGAACCCATATTATATATACGCGCGCACGCGTGTGTGTGTGTGAGTGTGAATAAACATTGATAAACATATTGAGATAATTATATACCCGATATATAATAAATTACATTCATTTAATATCAGGAACATTAAAGAAAATTCAAAATCCTACTAACATTATAAATTACAGAACTTAATATTAAAACTAACAATTACTTTAAACTACAGTATTTTGTATTTGTTTATAAGGAGTACTAATATTGTAGTGATCATAACGATAATTTCGTGGTAGTATTTTTAGATGCCTGTTTAAAACTAAAACTTATCATGAAAATCAAATCATTGAATAGATATGCCTTTAAAATTAGAAATACATTCATAATGTAAATAGGATTGTAAATAAATAAGCCAACATTTTTCTTGAAATTTTGATTAGTATATTCCAATTCTTTGAAAGTGTCCACAACTACCATCATTCCACGATATTTTTCAGGCCAGGCACTGAAATCCCTCTGAGAGAAACTCATCCACGGAACCAATATTCAACTAACAGCAAATCCCCTCTGAATCCGAAAACCAAACCTGTTCTTGTGAAACTGGAAAGTGACAATGCTACTGTAAAACAGGTAAGAAAGATTTACAACTTTACTAAAGCATGCCACTCTTTTAAAACGCATATGTACATAAATTGTATTTTCTTTTTCAAGTGAATTAACCAATGTCTGCGAATATTGCAATGAATCAACAGAAGTAATGTTTTTTTAATATGTACAATTATCTTTTAGGCAGGAATATAAACAGAAATAAGATTTTAGAATGTCAACACTTTGGCGTAAAAAATAAGAGATATTAAAAAAAAACAGCAATCTATCGCCACTTCGTGTTGAAAATATATAATAAAATATAGAAATATAAAAATTATATTCATTATAAAATATGAAATTATAATTAATTTAATAAGTAAAAATAAATATAAAATTGCAGGAATCTAAATATGGAAAGAAGTCTGAGATTACAAAATTATTTTAAAAATACCTAAGATTCCCGTGCCTTTATCGACACCTATTAAAGAAATCCCTATCAAAATTCCATAGCAAAATCAGTGAAAAAAGAAATGTATCTCTCTTGTTTTCGTGTTATCACGTAGATGGAAAGCACCTTTGCTACTTTTTCTTTGTACAAATTATACCACCCATCATAAATAAATCGAGGTTAAAATTTCAAAAGTTATTTTACCTTTTATAGTATACAGGTGCTTATCATAACAATGGAAATATTTAGATTTACAAAAAAAATTATTAATATGGCGTAGAAAACCCTTTGGAATATAATAGAGTTTGGGTTTGTCTAGGAATTGACTCATATAACTGTTGAATAGAGTTTAGAGGAATACTGTACCATTTTTCTTGGAGATATTATGAAAGTTCTGGGATTGATGCCGGTGGAGGATTTTGATTCCGTATTGAAAGCTCTACATTATACCATAAAACAATTAGATTGAGGTCAGCTGACTGTGCCAGCCGAGGCTGATGTTTAACATCATCATCGTGGTTGTTCATGAAACCCTGGTTGGACAAGTTTTGCAGCATGAAAAGATGTATTATCATCCTGGAAAATTCCATATCTTGCCGGAAATAAAGTTTGGAGGGTTCTGGTCAACTAATATTTCTCGATATTTCTCCCCAGTGATCCTTCCTTTAAGGGTTACGATTGGTCTATCAGAAAATCTCAACATGGTTGCCCATATAATGACAGATGCACCTCCATGCTTGACAGTTAGTTGGAGACAATCCCAATTATACGCTTGTGCCGATGTCCTCCAAACGTGCATCCATCTTGTAGGGAAAAGTGTGAAACGCGATTCTCCAGACCATATCACTTTCTTCCACTTATCAATCACCAGGGCTTGAGAGTGTTAAACCACTATAGATGAAGTATATCGTTAACATCTGCGACAAGTGGCTTGGGAAGTGCTGCTATGGTATAAATATTCCTTCTAACTGTAATCACTGACACTGAAGAATCTTGATGGATATTGAGCTCTGAGGCCACTTTTGCTGTAACTACTCGCTTTTTAGACATTACAATCAGCTTTAATACTCATAGGTTTCTTTCACTGAGATTCTCTTCCCATTCACTAATTTGCCGGCTAGATAGGCTCCAGAAATTTTGCCTTTCCAAAATCTAAGAAGTCCAACATTTTACTGTTTTAAAAATGGAGATTGTATCGCCGCGCCATGTGTGTATGCTGTCAAGACTTTAGGTATCGGACCTCTACAAAAGTCTAAAAGTTCCGGCATCCTGGCATGAGGTAGCGAGTCTTCCCCGTGACCTGGTTCGAGTACTGGTTCGGGCATGGTTGTTCATCCTCTGTACTATATGTGAGATGAGTGAATATGTTCAGCGAATAGGCAAACAAATGAGTGATGTCTAAGTGGCAAAGACGTATTCTTGGCCCTAATTGGAGCCACTGATACAAGAGGCGCTCCCTATCAGATTAAATCGTTGTCTTCGTAATAGAGGGTTTGTCCAATGGTAAGTACCATAAGAAACAACACACGTCCAGAAGTCGGGATGTTTCGGTCCCTCTTGCTCCGGCTAGATAGGCTCCAGCAATTTGGCCTTTCGAAAATCTAAAAATTCCAACATTTTACTGTTTTAAAAAAGAAATTTGAAGAATTACAGAATTTTAATAAAGCTAACACATACTGAAAGAATATATATATTGTTATTTATAAAAAGAAACTGATGGTCGTTATCATATTTTAA
The DNA here is from genome assembly GCA_026543055.1 of Argiope trifasciata. Classification (NCBI taxonomy): domain Eukaryota; kingdom Metazoa; phylum Arthropoda; class Arachnida; order Araneae; family Araneidae; genus Argiope; species Argiope trifasciata. Next base: position 1,214,257 of record JAPMOQ010020905.1, read on the forward strand.
TTTTACGAAGCGCATTCAAAAATATCACTTATTCACAGGTTTTTCCATTCTTTCGATAACTACTCGTATATATAAATGCGCATAAAAGTAGCCATAAATTTTGAATCTAATATAATCTAGAAGCTTTTGACAATTAGATAACTTCCTAAAAAATTGAATTTAATATATCTAATTAAAAATTTCTTATTGATAAAAAAAGATGATCATCCCTGCTTCAGTTTTCTTTGATTGTGGCGAAGTAAATTTGTAAAATCAGCACTCTACTGGAATTGGGTTTTGTATCAAATTCGCTTTTTATAGTTAGTCATAAAAATGTCGAGAGGTGAAACGAGAGGAAGATATAACTACTGATTGCATATGTAGGAATCATGAACTATCATATATATATAAAAAATGGAATTCGGTACAAAGACTGTAGCAGAAAAACCCTATCAAGCCTTCCACATACAAAACATGTAGAATGAAAAGGTATTTTCAAAATTATAATTGCATACAAAACAAAAATTGTGGAAACAGGTCTATTCATCGGGAGGGGTTAAGAAATGCTAATTTCTCAGTTCATGGGTTAATATATTAGAACTTAGTCTTCGGAAAGTATAGGTATTACTTATTGATCTGGCTTACAAAACTTTCAGCAAGAAAATTACAAACGAATCTTAGCAGTTTTATCTCAGAGAAAACTTTATTTAACGGAAAATTCAGCAGTAAATACAAAAAAAAAAATCTACTTTGGTTTAATGCGGTTATATTAGGTTGTTCGGAAAGTAATTTCGTTTTTTCCTGACAAAGGATTTAATTGCATTTTTCGCACCCAATTTCATACTTAAACCGCAAAATCATTTTATGTTTTAAGAGCTGATATAGCAAGGCTTGAGTGTGAAAAAGTGCAGCTGATTCTTCGCAGTAGTTTTTGGATGGTGCCCTTTTAAATATGGAGAGCAATAAACAGCATTTTCGTCATTTTTTTCTTTTTTGCTATAAAAGGTAAAAATGCTGTTCAAGCCAGAAATAAATTAGCCAATATGTGTGGAGAAGATGTGTTAACAGTACATCAGTACCAGAACTGATTTGCAAAATTTTTCCTTCAAATGAGGAGGCCAAAAACCACCTCGATCAGTTTTTTTTACAGCAAAGACCAAAACTTTTATGAGCGTGTAATCATGTTACTACCAAAAGGTATTAGACCAGAATGGCAAAAGGTATTAGACCAGAATAGCAATTTTATAATTTAATTAATAATTTATTCATTAAACGAAAATTTCTTTTCATTTTGACACAAAAATACGAAATGACTTTCCGAACGACCCAATATTTTCTACGCCATTAGAGCTGTGGGATATCAGTTTACCCTAATATATACATTATACAAAGATAGACATATTTTTCCAAATAGTATATTTTTGGGGGGGGATGCCAATGAGGAACTAATGCGGGTGCTAATGCCACACACACAAATGCGAAATAAAAATGTTTTATGAATTGTTACGAATCCTTTAAATGTTTTACGACAACTTGGAATTTTATTTTTATGATAGATATAAAATCTTGTTTATTTTGAATTCCTTTAGAAAATTAGGTGTATTATTAGATGTTATCTCAAAAAATAGATTAATTTTAAACCAACAGTAACAGCATGCATTTCTAAATATAATTTAAAACTTCCATAGATTAAATAATTAACTAAAAACGTATGTTCTGAAAATAAAAATAAAAATTATAAAATTTATCTGGAAAACTTCTACACTATAATTTTCTAAAAATGATCAGTATATTATATATGACATTAAAATAAAGGAAAAATAGTTATCCTAAAAGATGTGAAGGTCCATTTTTTTTTTACTTACTCTAAACATGTACAGTTTTCTATTGTTAACTCGAAAATTTATAAAATTCTGATTTTGAACTAATAGCAAAACCACATTTATTTTATTAAACGTACCTAAGACTCATAGATATTATTTAAGAAACTAGAATTGTATAATTTGTTAAGCATAAATATTTAATAAGCTCATGTATTTCCAATGTTTTGTTTCTAAATTACCTGATTTTAATTTTACAGTAATTTTAAAAAATCTGTACTGTTATTTGATAACTTAAGAAAATGAATCATGAGTTGATAAACAACGAAACTACAACTCCCATATTTCCTGAATTCGTAAGATTAAAATTTCGTATACTTTCATGAGTTACTTTAATAATATTATTTAAATGATAAATATGCAGAAGAAAGTTAATTAGACAAAGATTTTATCATTAATGGGCTTTCAATATGAAATTATTCCTAATTCTATTGTCATCTTTAAATTATATAAATCTGAAAAAAATATCACACAGAAAACTCACAAATTTCAATAAAAACTCATATTACAAAAAAATCACAAATTTGAATAAAAACACCTTCATAGAATACATTCATATCATTACTATTTCATAAAACTGAAATGAAATTTTAATTTTATTGAAGGAAAATAAGATTTTCATCAAGATGCTATTTTTTCCGACAGGTGCAACGAGAAGAAAATTATCTCCTTTTGGATACATCGGATTAAACCTTAAATATTTTTTTAATTCTAAAATTCATTTTTGTTTCAAAACTATCTCACATATTTCATTGGCCAATGATTAAATAATGTAAAATAATTAATAAGAGTTTCTAAGTTTTTATTGTTATATTTCTGCAACGTTTACTTTAAAATGAAAAATAAATGTGGGAAATCCATCTTCATCATAAAACATTTTAAGAAAGCATCTTTTTCTCCCATCATTTTTTTCTCACTTTATAATCTCATTTCACAAATGATATTATTTATTTATGCATTAAGGAACCAGTAACGTATTAAATTAATTAATGCATGTAGATGAGCCTAGTGTTTTAATTTGAAATGTTTGAAAAAAAGTTTATGTACCCTTTCACTTTAAAAATTCAGCTGTGATTAATTAGCGATGAAAAAATTAAATAAATAACTCTTCACAGGTAAAATTCTTCAAATGAAATCTTTGAAATTTATTTTAAATTAAAGTTTGAGAAAACTAATAATTTTAATTTAATTTAATTTAATAAGTTATTGAAGAATATCTTTTTTTTTTTTCAAATAAACTGTTATTTGTCCCCTGTTTTTTTGCCTTCGTATAAAAAACCAAGAAATTCACAAAATCTTAATTAAATAACTATGTTTCGCATTTTAAAATGATTAATATTCAAATCATATTACGTTATTTTTCCATGCTTCAAGCAAGTTTATTTACAGTCACCAAAGGATCTTTAATATTATTTACAGAACAACTGGGCAATAATGAATGAAATTTATAATCATCATTTCGAGTAAAAGATATAAAAGTTTTTCACTGGATATGGCAAAAACATTTTGAAATTTCTCATATCCCTTCTATAAATACCACCGACGATCAACTCAGATATGGTGATGAGAAGCGACGATTATGATAGTTGGTTCACGAAACATTAGTGGATAAATGATATAATGTAAGCTGATGCTGACCGATAACCATGATCTACAATCTCTATTTGTAACTTTTCCATGATTAAAACTTGCTTCATACGTCTTTATTTGGGACAGTTGTAGTTGCCCTCTACCTCTTTCTACAATAATTTGAAATTTGTGATAAAGACATTAAGTACCCCCAACGTTTTTCCTTATTGTGTTTAACATGAAATAGGCTACGATGTTTTTAGATTTGCATATTCCCAAACTTTTATTTGTAAAATAAAAGTAAAAAAACTGATGAATTTCTAAGCTTCTAATTTGTAACAAACAATAATAAGAAACAGAAAAAATAACATTTAACGGAGTGAGCAAAAATATAAATACATGATAATTTTTTTACACATATGGAAATATTTCATTCATATATTTATTTATTGGATCCAAAACACTAATGGTAATTAGTAGAATAAAAATATAACATAAAGCTTTAGGTTTTTACAGAATATTAAATATTTCCTCTCACAATTTTTTCTTTTTATTTTTCATACCAGTTTAATTATTTCACTTTCATTACATTTATTCCACTTTGCAAAGAGATTAAGATGTTATTAATTATTAGGTCATCAAGATGCTTGTGGCTGTGGTTGTCCTCTTCATCTTATGCTGGGCTCCCATTCTGATTACTAACCTGCTGACATCTTTCGACGTATTGGATCGCTTAAATTACGGCTACCTGAAGCCCATGCGCACGGCTTTCCACCTTATGTCTTACTTCAACAGCTGCATCAACCCATGCATCTACGGATTCCTCAGCGCCAATTTCCGAAACAGCTTCAAGGCAGCCCTCGTCACCTGCCTTTGCGGAAAACGCCAGAAGATCAGAGAACGAGGCCTCAGCCGCACCGGAACAACATCTCTCAGCTACGCCAAATCCACTTTCGTCACCTGATGGCTCAAGGGCTTGGTTGTCACCAAACACGTGGCCAGAATAGCCACTGCGATGTGACCCTGCCCCATTTGCATTCGGATGTATCAATAACCAACCCTCCGTATCGTCGTCCTCTTAATGATTTCGTCTGTCCCAGAATAAACAGTTTGCGTGCTCCGCTAGGTGAATTCGAACGCCTCGAATTATTCCTAATGAAACATGCAAAAGATCCGAAATTGGAATCCGACCCTTTAATAAATGGTTTCGATAATGGTGAGCTTAACTCTTTAAGAATTCAAGAGCCGCAGACTTCTGAATGAAATGCGTCCCAAATGAGATGCTTCTAATGAATTCAGAAATATAAATGTTTCTAATCTTCAATTAACTCTGTAATATCGTACTTGGTGATTAAGAAGCAATTATATTTATCCGATGATTTATTTTGATGCATTGAAAGAGATTTTGCTCTCCACAGTAATTCTTATTTGCCCCCGAATTATAATATGTGGTTAATATTAATCTTAACCAGATTATTGAAATGAATATCTCAAGTATGCTTCAAAATAATTAACACTAGTTGGAGTATTGAAAACTTATTTTTAAATACCGACAACTTGAACGTAAAAGAACATATCGCAATCTGATTGATTGCCCTGAATGACATTTTTATGATGTAAAAGAGTAGACAATTATTACACGTAGGCCATGAACGAAACAAGAAAATTTAATATTTAAAAAAATCTCAGATCATCATTTGAATAAACATTAATTTCAAAGATGGAACAAATTCATTCATAATTATGTTTTAATCACATCATTACAAGAACCAAAATATAATGGCAATTTTTACCGTTACTTTCTTGTTAATTTGGCATTATTTTTATTTGGGTCGATATTTACTTTGATTTACAGAATATTCTTAACAATATTGGAAAATTTTAAAAAGTTAATTGGAGAATTGTTTTTCGTAGAATATGCTGTCGCATTCTAATTACACTGTATAAGAATATTTTGAAAAATGAAATTAAGATACAAGCAAAATGAAATACCGGAACTCTTTCACTGATAACTATTTTTACAATACATTCTGTAGAAAATGAAGTGAATACATGCATCACATTGTCAGCTAATGGATCGCTTTATATTGTATGTGGCTTTACATTCCAAATGCTTCAAATACGTTTCCTGATTATCTGATTAAGATATATAATATGCAAACAGAAGCTATTGCAAATGGTGCTTCATATCTTTATTTGTAAAGAAGTCTAGTCAAGACAAATCTGGTGACAAAGCTGTCCAGGAGATTCATATTGATTAGTCCAGTGTTTTTACAACTAAGCCTGATCAAAACAGGACTTCAGCCAACCCAAACATGTCAAGGTTAATATTTATATAAAATGATACTAGTGACTTCTTACATTCTTTTGAAATAAAGAAATTGCTACGTGGTAAAACAAGCTAAATGTTGTATTTCATAATATTAATGTTATCGATATGATTTTAGCATGTTCGCATGTCAAATTTATGTATGATGCGGATTATATACATAATTAGATGCCCTTTTCTTCTTTTTCACTAATTAAACTGAAAAGGGATTCATCTAATTAGAAAATAGATGTGAATTACAGGCAATTCACGTGGCAAACGTGTTAAAACAACGTCATGCATAGTATGCAAAACATTACCAAATTAATAGTTGATCATTTTAATTTCAATATTTCGATGAAAATATCATGTATTAATCTTTTTCCCTCGAAAATATTAAATAAATTTCAAAGCACAAGGTTGAATACGGATTGAAACTAAATACTTTTTTTCATACGCTGAAATAAAAATTATGAAACATTTCCATTAAGCCTAAGGAAATCGCTTTTTTCCTTTTAAATTCTTTAAAATATAAAAATAATATCATATATTTTATTATTTTATATACTTAAACAAAATTCTAATTCCAATTCCATTCTGATATTTCAATAACAAGTGATTGGATTTCATCAAAACATTGTTTTTCATTTTATTCTGAGATTATTAAATAAAAAGACCGCCTTGGTTTAAATTGCAATTTTCATTAAATTAATATCATTTCTTTGTTTAATTAATTTGTTTTCAGCATTGAAGATAAGTTTCTTTATTTTCTAAAATAAATCAAAAACTGTGAACGTGCTAGATTCGGTTCAATGGCAAATAAATCATAAAATAGAAATAATACAATGTAATATATTGTGTGTCCTTTAGCCACATATAAGCACCCATTGATAAAATATTTATATTGAGCCATCCCAGTACAAATAATTTTGTTTTGCTAATATGTATTAATTATATAACTATAAGTGAATCATATCTTTTTAAATAGTAGTTTCAACTAAGGTTTTCTTCTGTAATTAATACAGTAATTTTTGAAGTACATATATTCCTAATATCATTTAACTTCTTTCTAACAACTGTATTAGAATAATATCCAATAGCATTTATATCATCTATATATATTTTTTTCGCACACTACAAACATGTTAATGATTCCATTTCATCCTTTTTCAATACGATGTTGATATAACTGTGTTTATGTGGATTATGCATATAATGTTTTTGTGTGACTAGTTGTAACCTTTATGAAGAAGTATCGACATAGATGTGTATTGCATGGAGATATCTCGATTTCCCATTCTCTGAGAGGAAAAATATTGAATAATATTCCAGGAAACTGAGTTCTTGGACACATGTCTAACTGTTTTATGCAGACATTTATTTTACAACCGAGCAGTAATATACATAACATTTCTCTTTATTGCTCTATGGATAAACAGCAAGAAAAGATTGTGTAAAAATTAAATGTCTACCTATTTTCATTTGCTTTTCTATACTAATTTTTTCACATAAATAAAAGTGCATTCTATATTTATGCTTGTACATAATGCCTGTTACATTTTAATCAAAAATGATTATATATTTAGTTCCATTTTAAGGAAATTTAATATATCATTTGCAATTAAAAAATTCCTTTAGTTATTTATTTTCAAATAATCACAACACTCAATTTTGAATTACACATTTGTAAATGCACCATCATGTTTTCCAATATATATATATATATATGTATGTATTGTGGTAGAAATGTGTTAGTTCATTATTGCATAAAATATTCCAGTCGCCTATAATGACTCATTATGAATAATATCTGTGTTTTATGAAATAGAAAAATATTATTATTCAAAAAAGTCATAAAAGATTGTTTTCAATTACATTTAACAAAGCGATTTTCTGAACGTAATCTTTTGCGGCAATAAAATGTTTACTCTGCCATATTGTACATATTCTGCCAATATATCATGAGCTTATAAAAGCACATCTGGTGGTTAATTATGCAATTATTTACTATCCATTTTCTAAATTTTTCATGTGAGGGAAATTATCTGTACTTCTGACATCCTGCTAAAAATATATGATGATAAATATTATTCGTTTCTATCAAAATTATTTGAGCATATTTGAATAATTCTTTACAATTTATATCCTATTTCGATTACTTAAATCTAAAAATATCATTCGCCTTTGTAATAATCCTTATACGGAGATAAATGAATTAGAGAATATGCTTTATTAACCCTTTTGCCGTCTTCTCCTGTTAGAGAAAATTTCTATTTTGCATATGTTTATTTCCACATTAGAGCAAATGAAAATAAATGTATAAGTAAATGTTCACAAAGCGTCTTAAACATTTAAAAGTTTTAAAATGTATAAGATCACTTGAAGATCATTACGGCCTTCCTGCAGAAGTTTCTCTTGAACGTGCCAGAGGCGTTATGGACGACTAAATGGTTAAATCCTATTGTTTGTTACCATATTTAAAAGACTGCTATAGTTCTTTTTCCTGTATGTGTACTAGTTTGTAGGAACTTGATTAAAATATTTTATTACTTTTCACTAAATTATAATTTTCAAAATCATTATTTATGAAAATAAATATACTTCATAAAATCATTAAGTGAAAAATCTTTTTTTTAAGTAAATTGCAAATTGAACTAAAGATAATGAAGGAAAGATTGAATTAAAAATAACGAATGAAATTTAAATATTAAATAACCTGTTACACTTTTAATCAATTATTTTGAATGCAATTTCTTCTAAAACTGGGAAAAAACTGAATACAGATTTTGTGTGTTTTTTTCTTTATAAAATATTAAAGTTATTTTTTTCCTCACATTTCGAGTATTTTTTTAAAATAATAATTTCGCCAATGCCATTGAGTAGTGTTATATACGAAAGCTTTATTCCATTAAGTACTGAAATTTATTTAAAACATAAAATGAGTTATTGAAATGAGTTAAAAGATTATTTGAAAATTATTGCCCATTTAATCTAACTAAAAAATTTAGATTCATACTTTGCATACTTTGTTTATACCATATATTTGAGTTTCATAATGATTATGAGTATAATAAATCAT
>JAPMOQ010020905.1:1234555-1246689 GCA_026543055.1 Argiope trifasciata
TAGCAAAAGAGAAAAAACACTATATGAAAGTTTCACTGTTTTAATTCGATTTTTCTATGATGTTTCATAGATTTATTACATACTAAAATGAGTTATGTGTTTTTTCAGGTATTGACATTGATGATGTAAAATATGCGTGTATTAAGTAACTGGGTTTTATAATCGTTATCAAAAATAAAAAAAATGTTGTTCAACAATACCACTCAGTTAAAAAAATTTTAATCTATTGCATTGCATAAAGCCTTTTTGTAAATTAATTTGTTTTCCTTCTTTATAAACAACATTTTTTCATACCTAAAAATTACTTTTTTAAATGATATAAAAGTCTAAACATGGACTTGTATGGTCTTTATACATTTTCGTTTAACGTATTGGGGTCTAAGCTTTAAAATATATAAAAACTAAAAATATCCGAAAAATTAAAGAATGTAATTAGAGAAGTAAAAGAATCTAACCAATTTAAATATATATTTTATGAACCAATAAATTACTGCTTAATTGTTTCTGAAATAGCTTTCATTTGATAACAGTGAAAAATAGGTAGTTGAGACGATATATTTCCATTTTTTAACATATTATGAATTTAAATCATCTCTACAATCCTTGTAATTGCTTTTTTTATTTCAAGCATTCAATTTTCATCTAGCTATGTTAGTTCAAAATACACTTTTCTACCATTATTTGCTTGCTTTTACTATTTTTCTTTTTAATTTGATATAACATACAATGTCCTCTGTGCATTGAAAATATATTATTAAAGAAAATTTTTATTTCGTTTTTCGGATGAAAACAAACATGAAATAATGTATATGAATAAAAGATAAGCATATTACAAAAAAGTAAATTAAATTACGGATTTGTTATATTTTCTATTTGCTCCTAACAAAGATGGAAACAATAATGATGAGTGAGTGTATTTTTTCATTCAAGGAGATCAAATTGATGTAAATTTTGATTGTTGAGTATTCTTCAAAAAATTAAAGCAAACGGTTTTTGATCTCCACTGGGTGTATTAACTGCCCATTTCGCTTATGGACTCGCTACTGTTTAATCATTTTTAGGTTTTTGTTTATTTTACCTCACTATAAGTCTTGGAAACGATTTTACGCTTACAAACATGATCATAACTTTATTGTTTGACTTACCACATAGGTACACGTTGTACTTTAATTGGTTTTATTTTAAATTCATCCTTTTTTTCCTATTAAATTAAGACAGCAGAAAAAATATTTTTATTAATATAATCGAATGTAGAAGCTTTCATTTAAAATTTCCTCTTATTTGTTCTTAAATTTTAATGTTGATATTATAATTGTTATGAAACCTTGTAATTAGCTTTCTAAACTTCGTTTTCAAACATTTCCACTCCTATAAATTACAAAGTTATTCACTCATAGTATGAAAATACATAAAATAATAAATAATAAAATGATATAAAATAATAAATAATAAAATAAAAATATATGAAATTCAAATAAAAGAGCTGCGTTGAAAGAAAAGCATTAAACATCATCTATATATGAATTTTTAAGTGTTTGGATGACCTCGTATTATCTTTTCAGACTGAATTCTATTCAAAAACAATTTCAAAATTCTATCTTTTAAACGCTTTGAGGTTAATACAATTCCTTTTAAGAAATTCTTTCAATTTTAAATTTAACAAATTTTTGCATTACTATAAAGGAATAACTTATAACCTATTTCTCCGCTGCTTTAAATTCATTTAAAACTTTTTGAAATATTTTCATGAATAAGAAAGCACAACATAGCACGAGTTTTTACAAAGCCAGTTTGGCAGTACAAGGATTCTTCATCGATCCTGATTCAGAGTCAGCTTTTCGAAAAAAAAGAATATCATCTTTCTTGTTTACGGGCAAATCGAATACAATGAATTTCCTCCTCATTATTATTAGATTTACTGTACATGAACTTAATTCGAAAAGAATGTGTTGATGTATGGTATAAAGACGACTTGCAGTTTCGGTAAATTATGCTTTATTCTATTGGAAAGAATAGTAATCAAATGGTTTTAGGATTATTTATTATTTCGCATAAGGCTGTACTGTATTTGTTGATTCTTTCTATCATTCTTAGGATAGGATATTTACAATTATAAAATTCAATGGAATGAAACTTTTCATTTTTATGCTCGTAAATACAAATTCGTACATCAGGAAAAACAATATTATAATATTCAACATTTGATGTCTAAATATATATATATATATATATATATAATATCCAAATAACTGTGTTAAAGAAAACCTTCCGGATTAACAAAACGCAACGCTGTCTCATTGCCTTGTATCCGTGCCCAATCCATTAACTGAACGGTTTGATGGTCATGTTAGAGAAATTTAATTAAATGTGAAAAAATGTTTTTAGTAGAAAAAGAAAAATAACAATGCACAGAATTTAAACATATAAGAAATGATAATAAAATTATTCAGTTTGCGAAGTTTACTACTTTGAAATATTATAGAAAAATCATTTGAAATATTTCTGCAGAAAGATACGTATGCAAAAACAGGAATTCTTTGTTCACTTATTATCATGACATAGTTGATGAGAACGCAATTGGGAAATGGAACAAAGGAAATCTTTATTCGAAAGATATATATGAATGCAAATAAACGTGAAAAATTCTTACGCTTTTTCCCATTAGTCTTTGTGAGTATTGCACATGATGTTGAAAGCTATGAAGGCAAGGAAAGATATCTATTTTCGCTGATAAATTTAACTATCCCATGGATTGATTTTTTGAATGTAGAGAATATGGCTGGCATCTTTTCAGCCATTCTTATTCATGGCTTGTTAATGTTTTTTTATATGCCAATAGATAATGAGGATGCATTCTTAGCATAATGAAGTGTCGTGCCAATCCCACCATAACTGTACTGTCCATTCTCCGACAGATTGAACCTTTTGAGGTCGACAGAAAACGGGAGTATCCTGGAAAAAATAATTAGAATTAATTAATAAATAAAAATAATTAATCCAGTTCGTGGGTTGAATATTAACTGTTGGCAGTATATTAAATTTTTTTTTGCTTGTATTACTTTTGATATATCTTTTCCATTTCTCTTGCATGGTTTATCGGGGGTCATCTTTCATGTGGTTTATTTAAGCTTTATTTGCTTATATATAATGAACCATTTCGAGTTGCATATTTCGGTATGCTTTTTTATCACCTACATTGCCTGCATGCGTTTTTACCCATAAGAATTTTACATTTATATTTGAAAAGAGACAGCTGAATATGACTCTTGCTATTTGATTTGTACTCTTTGAATAAGAGGATGGCAATATATCTACCCCCAAATTAACAGTAAGATTATTAATTTTTCGCGGAAAATTTTTTTACCATTAAAAGTTTTATTTGATCCATTTCTTAACAAATTTCTTGAATTTTAAAATTGAAATGTATTATCTAGACCCATCCAAGTCTTTTATTATGATCAACCTATGTTTGAAGTAATAGAAATACAATTAAAGAAAATTTAATACTAAAGATTGTTAAGTAAAATATTGCAATACAAATCATATATAAAGATTATGTAATGAAATAGAAAGTTTTTTTTTAATATTCACCATAAAATTATTCGTGAATGGTAAAAAAAATTAAATTAGTGAAATGTAAATATTTAAAAGGTGAACTCAAAGCGATTATCAATCAATCAGTCCTGCAGAGGAAAGCTTTTATTGCACAAACAGAGCATTTCCTTTTAAGAATTTTCTCGGACTCACGGAAAACTATTTGACATGCGGAAATCAAAATTATTTAAAAAGCCATAGAAGCAAATTTAAAAGCAAAGAGCAATCATCAAACGAGTAAGTTAGTATTTAGATAGAGGAACACATATATTTTACTAATTGACTATCTGAATAGAAACATAATCATTCTCAAAAGTAACGAATGTAAACAAGAGCTAAGGCTGATCATTGAAGCTGATTACCAGCAGTTTAAAGTGGCTAAAATTTCTTCAAATGCATAAGTAGCAGAAAGAATAGCAAACAAAAGATAAAAATACAAAAACATGTAAACACGTTTAGGATTCAAACCACAGGAGCTCATTCGATCTAAATGGATGAGTAAAAAATAACTTCCAATATTTAAAACGGAATGTCATTTCATATATATCAAAACAGTAAAAAACAAATATCACATATGTATTCACTTTCTATTTTCATAAAATATGTAGTAGTTTTAAATAATGAATTATATTTTTCTATTTTATTGAAATATTATTTGGTAAATATATGATGGCAATTACAACTTTTTAATGATTTCAGATTTTGAAATTTCAAAAGAAAGACATGATGCCTCTTAATAGCCAAATGCAAATATTAATTAAAGTCCCTTTCTTTTAATTTTGACATAAAAATAAAGTAATATACATTTTAGAGGATTTTTAATTTTATTAACTGATTATTTAACTCAAAGTACATGTGATTACAGTCTTTTGGATTTAATGTTATTTAGCAATATAGAATTATTATTTTGGCTCTAATGGTGCATTTTTCAATATAATTTATGAATACGAGTTTTCATAAGATATTATTTGTACTTCTGATAAATTTGATTTTTATCGCACTTTATTTATAAATTTCTAGTATAATTTTCATAAGGTTTATTTCCATTTTATTTTGCATCTGTCAAATTTTCTTGTGTAGTACTGTTTGAATAGTAGTCGATCATCCTTGTAAGATTTTGAGTTAAATTTTGAAATTTTTTTAATGTTCCGACTTGCTTCTGTGCAACCTTGAATGCATTTAATTGTAAATCTGTAATTAAAATCAAACTTTAATAATAAAATAATGATAAAATCAAATATTTATTGTGTTGCAATGCTTCTGATTAAAGGTTCAAGCCTCCTTTAATTTTTTACGTCAGGTTTTAATTCTCGTAATATTTTTTTCTTTTATTCGAAAAGTGCAAATCGAATTATTAATATAATTAATTTTTTTAAAGATTTATCAGTCCATTGAACTGATTGGGTTCAATTTGAATAACTGTATATATCAAACTTTGTTAAATATACTTCAGGCACTATTTTAGAATTGGATATTTTTCAATAATAAAAAAAAAACATTTTCTCATAAGTTTACAGTCTATCTTATATGTTTGATTTTTATTTATAACATTTTTGGATATTACCATATGCATTGAGAAAACTTCATCCTTAAATATCTCGTACTTAACTCTTAGAAGTTAACTCTTAGTAGTGTTATTTAATCACTACTTGACATTTCCTTATTTTCTACTGTGTTATGTTAATGAAGGATGATACCACAGTTAATGAAGCATGATTCCAGACTCAAAGTATAGTCCTTTAATAAGTAAAAAAGATTTATTTTAAACTACTTTTGGTTTTGAGCAAGGCATTTACACGTTTCCCCTTCAAAATACTCAAAGGCAGAGTCTATGTTTGGATATTCTTTATTTAACCTGATTTCTTTTGTATGTATAAAAGAGGAATTCTTTTAATACTTTCATTCCTCACTTTCTGCTTTAAGAAAATTTTAAATTTTATATTATATAAGCAATATTTAAAGCTGTAGATCATTTTGTTTTTTATATTTAATGTAATTAAATTTTGATTCAATGAACGTATTGCTGCCATTTAAAAAGTTAAGAGGAAATATCTAATTACATGTACCTGCCACTACACTCAATAAAATGAGTAAAAAAAACTAATTGATAGTATGAAACTGATAAAATTATAAACTGAAAAATAAAAGAAAATTTAATTTAAAAATTCTATATTTTGAAACATTTTATAATAACTGTACCAATTTAAATTTGCTTAATCTCATAACTTAAAGGCAAATTTTGTGATAGTGTTAATCATTATTAAATTCATCTAAAATCGAAAATTAATACTTTGTCAGATATATTCCACACCATTATTTTCAAAATTCAACGATTTACTTTTATGGATAGATAGAACTTTGTTCCACAGATCGATGTTTCAATCTAAATACACTGAACTGGTGACTTTCTGAGCAATAACTTTGACTCGTTTTTTTTATATCTTTTTGACTCAAATAACAATTTTTTCGTTGAAATCCGGAGCCCTTTTGTTAACATGTATCAAATATATTTTTTATGGCTCTCTAATATTTTCGGCAACAACTTATTTTATCACGCGGGTAACATTTCATGTGTCATGTAGTGCTGCCACTTTAATCTTCCTGTCATCTGCAGTTGCTATACTTTTTTATTTTTTTGCTTCTGGTTACTTTGATAAGGCATCGTATAATTTGATACAACCCAAAATATTTCTGTACAGGTTTTTATTCTACATAATTCATTTCGTTAGCAAAAAATGGAATAAATAATCCATTTATCCCACTGCGTTAACTCTGAAATATTGTGCACTTCAATGTTCAGAATGAAAATATAATAATTAATATTTCCATATATTAAGAACTGATGAATGTAATTACATTTAATTCAAATATGAGGTGGGACATATAGTTAGAAAGTTAAGGAATACGAAAATTTCAAGCAGAGTAACATTTTACTTAATGAATCAGAAATAAAATACTAACGCTGCATTTTAAATCATATTTATAAAATTGCACCTCCAAAAACTTTTCTTTTCTATACTTTCCTTTGCTGGCTTCATTGTAAATATAAATCTTCTTAATCTGATTAGTTCGATTTATAGCTTATTTTGTTTCTTAGTTACATACTTACACCACTTTATATGTATACAAACTTACATGACGTTTTTATAATTGATTTATTTTATACCTAAAACCGTTAGAATCAAACTATTATATTTTTACTAGAAACAAATTATTAAACATAATTTACATCTGATTTATAAAAAAAATCTTAAATTTAAAAGTTGAAAAGACTATAAAATATTATCTTTTTTGTCGAAATCGAATTGTATGCGCTTCGCCAAATAAATCAGTAAAAATTTAATTTGTTATATAAGTATATATTTATGACCTATAACTAAAATATACACTGAATGACCATATTATAATGAGTATTTGATAGTTTTATGCAAAATGAGTTATTGCGTCACAGTGTTGCCTCTAGAGGGCGAGTTACCTACACAAAGGGAATTGCTCTATGTTACGAGCTATGGCCAAAAGATGCAACTTAACTTTTCTGAACACGAGATGATTGTAGGCGCTCGAAGCGTCGGAACCAGTATTAGCAAAACGGTTACTCTTGTGAAGTGTTTTAGCCTCAGTTATTAATGTGGGCAGAGAATAGACAAACAAACAGAAAACCGGGTCTCAACGATAGGCGTGTGGTCTTCAAAGACTACTGAATGCTCTAGTTGAAAGGAGACTTCTCAGAGCTCTCCATTTCAACAGAAAAGCAATAGTGAGCCAAATAGCCTGAAATCTTAATGAAGAACCAACTGCGAATGTCTATGACCGAAATCCTGAGTGGAACATATTACACAGTATAAAGCTATAGGAGCCGACGACTTGCCAGATAGCTTCTGTTGACAGCCTTGAACAAGAGCAGACGTCTTCAGTTTGCAAAGGTGCATAAGCATTAGTCAGTAAATGACTGAAAAAAGGTCATGTGAACTGATGAATCTCGTTTTCATTTACATTATGAAGATGGCAGGGTTTGGGTATGGCGAAAACATCATGAAAGCAAGGACCAGAACTTCATCGCATTAATATTTCAAGTTGGTGGAGAAAATACAGTGGTTCGAGGGATGTTTTCTTGGCATTTTATGGGAATAACATTAGATAATTATATTTATTAATTTTATTAGAATAACATCTGAATGCCGAAGAGTGTTTAAATGCTCTAGCAGATCAAGTACATCCTGTTATGTTAATGGTGTACCCTACCGGAAATGGATACTTTCAGCAAGACGATACTCCTTGTCATACAGCTGGCATTGTCGTCAGATAGTTTGAAGAACATTACACTGACTTTACCTGCCCTCGTTGTCCCATACAATCGGCAGATATCACTCCAATTGAGAATTTGTAGGAGGAGATCGAAAGTGCCATCAGCTGCATCCAGTGCCATCCAAACTGTAGGTACTGGAAAGAGCAGCTCATCGGATACGAGATGAAATTCTTTATACCACCTAAAAACATGTAATAGGATCTATGCCAAGAAGAAAATGAGCAGTATTACGGGATAAAGGCGGTCTATCACTGCATTGAGGGAGTGGTCATAATAATTTGATCACTGAGTGTACATAAACGAATGAATATATATTTTATATAACTTTTAGTAAGGTATTTTCTCACCATTAAAAATCATTTTTCTATTAAATAATTTCAAAATTTTCAGCTACTATTATGCATTAGGATGGAAAATATATTGATTATGGAAGACAGAAAAAATTAATTGCATTGTTTATTAGGGTTTTGTTCTAAATGCAAGTAGCTAAAAACATTTTTGAAGCTATGTTTACATTTGTACCATTTTAATGAAATAGAAATTTGAAAATTTTTGGACATTTTTTACATTCAAGAACATTTGAAATGTGTACCAGGACTTAAAATAAGATGATCCAGAAAATAATTAGTTAATGGTGGATATTACAACATTTTTTCCATTTTCGAATAAAATTAAATATATATTTTTTAATTTCAACTTTTTTGCCCAATTAGTTTACATTTTAGCCCACTGAATTTACTTTATAAAACGTAGCATTTTGTGCAAAAAAATCAGGGAACTTTATTAATTATTACTCAATTAAAATCTCAAATTTTTAAAATGGTTGATTGTATTCTAGAGCTTTCAACAGCATAAAATTCCAAAACTCAAAAAAAAAAAGTGTATAAACTAAAATAAATATCATACCCAATTTCTATTTACTAGATAAAGAGTAACTGAATTTTAGCACCGAATCCTTACAATAACCAGATGAAAGTCGATTTCCAACTCTTCAACTCTGTTAAATTGCATAGACTAATCGCATTCTTGCATAGCGACTGCGATATTCTCTATTGAAATTCTCCCTTTCTTAAAAGGTACACAATTACCTCATTCTACGTTAGTGTTTCGCTTCTTAAAATTTCACTGAAATCCACAATACATATTTTGAAATACCTTCGTATCATTTAATGACTTTTCCTGGATTCTCTTTGCAATATTTCTGTTAAGTATGCATTTATTCTGATGAATTCTGTACATTTAATCCAATGTTTTCTGAGTAATTCCTTAAGAATAGTCCCGAAATTATACTCCTGATGATATATACGAAAAACTATAGATTAAGCATTTCAGATATAAGAAAGAAACCAAAGTATATTTAACACCGAAAGATGTTATTGAATAAGTGAAGATTAAAGACTACATCTAGTCATTTTAAACAATTTGAATCCGTTATTATAATTTTAAAATACAAATTCTAAATGTATATTTTTTAATTTTTACTGAGACTCTAGAAATACTCTTTTTTAAGATATTGATAACGTGGATATTTATTTTGATATGAAGCAACAAAAATTAATTTAGTATTTAATTCAAACTACAAAAAATATATATTAGACATTAAACTAATTAAAATTATCAACTTTTAAAACTAATTAAAATTATCAAAAGAGCAAAAAGATAAAATATATGTAAAATAAAAAATGTTTTATTACGATTATTAAATATTGTAATTATTCATACAATTTTTAATTTTTTCATTTAGTTTCAAACAAGTTTATTCAAAAAATGAAAATTTTCAATTAAAATCAATCTGATTACATCAGAAAACTTAATTTACAATCGGGCTCAAAATTATCTTTGATATAAAAATCCCTTTTCCCCCTTATTTATCCCTTTTAAAATGTAATTTAGTTTAAAGGTTTAAAATATTTCGCATGGTAATTCCATTATAAAAATCAAAGGATTTAATAAATTTATATTTATTCACATTTTTTTTCTTTCCAGAAAATTAATTTTTCTTCTGGAAACAACATCGCTGCGGCCTTTTAATTTAACTGGAAAAAATATTAACTTATTTTTTTTTTCTTTTTTTCTTCTTTCACGGTATCTCTCAAATGACCTACTTTCGATTTTGTGGCATTTTCCTAAATGACTGTAATTTATTCAATCGGTTGATCATTATAAAATCATTATTATACTGAGATGACCATGTTTTTTAAATTCCTTTGTTGGCCCCAAAGCTGTTATTTATTATTTGAAAATAAAATTAATAGTAAAAATCTGATGAGTTTAATTTTTGAAGAAGCGCAGTTAGAAAATGTTATTTATTTTAATAGGATATTCATAAAATAGAATTGCACTTTTTATATCTATTCTCTAATGACCATTTGAGATTTCTTCAATAAAATTCTTACTACATTATAGTGCATAGATTTACATATGTAAAAAAATCACGGTACCTTAAGTAATAAAAAAAAAGGATTCTTACCCAAATTCTTTATATCGGCTCTGAATTAAAGTATGTACAAAAACATCTGAAATTGTTGATGTTTTTTTTATTAGTTCTAGTTCCGAATTAAAATCTAAGGAATTTTTTTTTTCTTTAATTTTCGTTACAAAATTTGACACAAAAAGTGTCTAACATTTTTTTGTTTATATTTTTTTCAAAAAATATTAAAGGAAAATTTGAAGGATTTCATCCCCAAACACGTAAATCAACGAGCTGTAAAAAAATAATTAAATAAAAATTATATTTTAAAAAATCAGACATAACCATTATTTTATATAAATTAATTCCATTTCCATTAAGTTTAAGATATGTATAGTTTTATAATGAAATATTAAAAATAATTTTAATATTTCTTTATAAAAACTATCCACAAAAGCAAATTAAAATAAATGCAATTTAGAATTAAATGCATTATTCATGTAAATATCAAATACCTTGAATTGTGTTACCTATTTAAATTCGAAATATACAGATCAAACGCATTATAAGCGTTTAAAAATCTAGATTTTGAAAAAATTCAAGTTGAGAAAATTTTTATTAAGAGGAAACAAATTATTTTATAAAAACGTTTGCATGTCTATTTGTCAATATGTATGTTATAAATACAAGTATAGTAGCATATTATTGAAGTTTTATTAGTTTATACAGGGTGCACCAGAGAACTTACTTGAAAAACCTTCCAAGCGATGAGTTTTGTAGGTAGAGGAGTTATAGGTGATACTACTGGAGGAGCAAGTTCTTAAGCTTGTTTCTCTCTCTCTCTAGTCAGTTGCCCTCATGCTCTGGTCTAGTGAATAATGGGTCTTTGCCGTCCAGAGCTTCTTTTCAAACAGTCGCTTGCTTGTTGCTACGCAACATGGCTTTCGTGCTATCTTTGAAATTTCTCCTCACAGGCCCGTTCCTGGCCATAATTCGATTTTGTCGTTTGTTAACTCATTTCGGGAGTGTCGCTAAACCCAGAAATTGACATCAACGGACCACCAGAACTCTGGAAAATGCCGAAAGAGTGAGGCGGTCAGTTCTTCGTTCGGTTCCCAAACACGCAGCTGCTCTGGGACTGACACCACTAGACCTTTCTCCATCTCTCGCTCCATCAATTCATGCTCTTCCCATTTCATCCCTATAAATTGGTTGCTGTGCAAGAATTAACGCGATTTTGTGGCCCGTCAAAATGCATGTGAAATACTGCCTGAAGACGCGGGCGTATTTTTCAGCGACGTGGCTCACTTTGAAATTCTTGGTTTATGTTTATCGACTACGGACAACAGCTCACCTCAAGAACAACAGTCGTCACGCCATTACCAACTTAACGATTGATAAGCTGCAAAGAGTGGACACGAGCTTCAAAAATCAACTTATTCAGTGTATGAGAAATTGAGGTCACTATCTAACCGATGTCATTTTCAACGCTATAATAAAATAAACTGGGAAACTGTATTCTCAAATAAAAAAGAAACAAAAACAATAGCTGAAGAACTTTTGTTTTTATTGTTTTTTTCAAATAAGTAAGTTTCTTTGGCGCACTCTGTATATGAACAAAGCAATTGCTAAACGTAAAGAAATAGATTAAGATTTTTTGTCAATGTTACGCCAAGTAAATCAAAAGATTCAGAAAAAAGTAAGACAATGAACTGATTTAGTCAAAGTGTTTGGGAATTTCAGAAGTTTGTCACAAGAAAATAAAAAAGAACCATGCTTAACATCTATTAAAAACTATATATGAAAAATAATATTTTATTTTAA
>JAPMOQ010020905.1:1250658-1286598 GCA_026543055.1 Argiope trifasciata
ACCATCCACACTTTCACAATTATGGACGTCTATACAGACAGCATGGCTCAATATTCCTGCAGTGGACTTCCAACGACTTGTGGACTCCATGACACGTCGAGTTGTTGCACTTCGCCGGGCAAAAGGAGGACCGACACGATATTAACTGTCATCCCAAGACTTTTGCCACTTCAGTGTTTGATGTACATAGCACCTAAAGTATAGTACAGAGAATTAAATTTTAAGATTCCTCTCTGATCTTGTTCACTTCAAAGGTTGCGAGTCAGCAATGCCTCTAAAACTTATTTCATCAAATAAAATAAAACTAACTTAAAAGCATGAACATTTGTTGAAAGCAAATATCAACACATTAAAGGCGCGAGTCGTAGTTCTACGATTTGATACGCGTTACCTGGCATACTTTCGTCAAGATGCCCCGCCTTTAATGTGAAGGCATAATTATCTTTATAGTACTTATTAAGTATTAGTACAGGGCCATTTCGAATTAAGGGTATGTGCACACAGTATAATTTAACAAAAATATAGTATGAAGAGGGGAGAACTCATAAAACAAAGGGAATAAGATTTCTGATATCTCAAGAAACTATCATTGCCCTGCCCAGTTGAAATTGAGAATAATTACAATTAAGAAATTGTTGATATAAAATGAATTTTCTGCCAAAATAGAATAAATCTGCCATCATGATAGCATGACTAAATAAATATTTGTCAGATAGAACCTTAAAATATAAATTATTAATGTCTAGGAACTAAAGTTAGAACAGTAAAACAGACAAAACATAAATATTCTATGTACTATTGATTTAAGTTTATAAAGAGTAATAAAAACCAAGAGAAACAAGTTGAAATTAAAAATAAGCATTACATTTATGCAATTAACAGTTTAAAGGTGTAAAAACAAGTTAGTTATAACATTTTAAATACATAAGCTTACATGTCTCCATTATGCAAAAGCTTAAATATATAATTGAGATATATATACTTTATTAGAACATTATAAATTACAAAAAAGATAATATAATTTGGTTGTTCTGAATTCTGAAGAACTTTTCAGTACCTCACATATCCTCCATCTTTCTATTTGTTGTCTTTCTCTCTCACCTCCTTAAAAATTTTTAACTAGAATTTTCTTTTATTTAGTCTAGGGATTGTTTTAAGATAGTTGTTCATTTAGAATGCATTGTCAGAGATGTGTCCCTGAATGCAGTTCTGGAAATTTAAAGATAAATCGTAACGAATACATAGGAATATGCCCATTGTGATATTTTAAAATCTAGATATACGCCATCTGTTGAGCTTGAATTATTTTTATTCCGGTAATAATTCAATTAGCTTAAAGTTCATTTTTAGAGGAATTAGGGACAGGATTTGCTTAAACTTCAAGTTCTTATCTGTACGTAGGAAATGACTAAGGTAGTGATAGGGCAATGAAATGATTTATTTTATTCAATTAACATTCGTATATTACTGTAAAGTCTATTACTGTAAAAAATAAATTCTATCTATATAGCATATTTTTTTGGTCTATGAATGATATATGAGATAATATTTTCACATATTACTATCAGAATTAATGATCTCACTCAGTGAAACAGCACTTATTAATGCTTGTATCTTCCTGTTCTCTGTAGTTGAAATGATCTCAGATAATGAAATTTGAAACTTAATAACTTGATCAATTTAAATCACTAAAGATTGAAAGCATTTGTTATATTTTATACACGTATATTAGTGAGTCAAAATTATTTTCAGAGATATAAATATAGATACTCAATAATTAAATTTAATTTTCGGTCTTTTCAGTATTACATATACAAATAGCATTCATTATAATTTTCTACTTAATATTAAGCATTTTTCAATTGAGATTTTATAATCCATTCCCTATTGTTCGGAGTTTAATTACTAGGCCAGCGATTTATTTGAATACTTTGCATACCTTTCTATTTAAAGATAAAATTTTAAAGTTTTAAGTAATAGCCTTCCAGGAAATGAATGTAAAAATGTTTTACTAACATCGATCTATCATTAAAGTTATAAATATCTCAATATGACAATATGATTTATAAATAAATGAGTACATTGATGAATGTGAAATCTCATAAATCATTGTTAATCATAAAGAATCATGTGCAATGTTCACGTTGTCCTTGAAATTGGAAATAAGAACCGAGCATTTCGTTTTATCTTACATTAAAGTTCCAATGTTCATTAAATATTAAAGTTCATCATATATTAAAATTCGTTAATTCATTTATGATCAATTTTTTTTATCCTGATCTCAATTAAACAAATGAAATTCTATATATTATCTCATGAACCAGTAACATTAAGATAAATTTTAAAATTTTTATATTCAGCCAGTAAGAATAAAAATAGAATTATGGAAAGTTAAATAATAATTCTTGACTTTGAAAGAATTTTCTAACAATAAAATTTATTCTTTTAAATATACACTTTGTTTCAATCTTTTAATATCGTTAATACAAAAATGATTTTTTGGGGAAAAAAACTTTAGCTAAATAAATATTTTTGCTGTTTATTTCAGTCTTAATAATAGCAATGTAGTTATTATACAAGTGATTTGGAAATCAACAACGATGTACTACTAATAATGTGTTCGTGATAGAGATGATTTCCATGACGCTACATCACCACAAACGTAATCTGACATTTGTGCAGGCCGCTCTAGCCTGATAGCTAGGTCTTGGCTTCGAAATCGAAGAGTTTCAGGTTCTAGACACCAATGAAAGATAGTGTCAGCAAATTTGGTGAGCGTTAAATTCATAGAGGTCAAACATCACGCTGTTGTGTAGTGTGGAAGTTTGGTGTGGGGGTGCCAGCTCATGTGTAGTCCTCGTCATCTGACCGTGGTTCAAAATTACGTGGTCCATCCCTAAATACCCCTATAGTTACTTTAAAATGGAAAGTTAATATAATTAAACTAAACTGATATTTGTCGGTCATTACGTCTCAGAGCAATGTTATAAACGACAAATTTAGGTAGCATTAAATTAATAAGCGTTATTATTAAAATTAAAGTGACTATTATTTCAAGTGGGACTAATCATAAGGAAAAAGTATGAAGAAGAAATTATGCTAATCCAATATTTCTCCAAACATTATTTTAACAACTGTTTTTCTGTTAATATTTAATAACAGCAACTATGAATAGCTTCTATCTGTTCTTCATATTTTAAAATCACTATTTTTCAAGAAACCTGTGTTACAATTACAATTATTAAAAAATCATTTAAAATGTAATATTTTTAGGATATGAAATGGTTAAAATGAGTTCATTTAAAAATAATAATAAAACTTCATTCTTTTATATGTATTTTCCGTGAATATAAGGTTTCCTTTTCCAGACAGATGAATAAAAAAAGGAGAAAGTAAAATACTATCTTAAAGGTAGATAAACAACTAAAAAAGCTAATCTGAAAGATATAGAATTTTAAAAATAAAATAAATAAACTATTTCTCTGGCAACAATGCAAGTAAACCAACTATGAATGAAAGGAAATATTTTTATAAAATATGCTCAACACTCAAAATATAGATTTTTGCTCATACTTCATGCATAAAGAAATAAAAAAAATAACTGCTCAAAAAATCCTAAAAAAACATTTTGTTTTGTTTAATCATATTTAATTCATTTAAAACTAAAGTATTCTTCTGTAGCATAAATAAATATTAATCATGCCCCAAAAAATTGAATTATTAATTAGTAAGGCATTCCAAAAAAATTATACAAAATTTTTTAGAGAATCCTAGAGATTGTGAATTTGAGAATATCGTGAAGCAAAAAGATTGAAAAAAATCAAGACTGTTACATTTTGTTATTTTCCTTTTTTTTATATTTGCATTTAAATGATGCAGATAATCTTTGTTAAGTACTTCTCAAATCTTTCTGGACTTTCATATCTTTTTGGTAGCAATAAAAATAAAATATTTCTTGATACATGTTTTAAAATTCTGAAAAGAAAGGCATAACAACCGAACTCGCGAATTGAATTCAATTATTACTTTAGTTAATGAGGTGAAATTATATCTTAAGGAATTCATAACACTGTGCGAAAATTAATCACTTTGGAATTCGCCCGAATGATTTCAAACAGGATATAAAATTCAGTAATGAAGACAGGCTTCACTACTTTTTATTCTGTATATTTTAATGCAAAAAGTAATTAATTAATTAATTAATTTAATGAAAAACAAATAAGAAGATGTTATTTAATAAGTTGTTCAGTGATATTGTGATTTCATTCTTGTTCGTGATCAATTTATAAAGGAATTCTTGAAGTCATGTGAAACATGAATTATATTTGTTTTGTTATAATCTATCATAATGGCTTACTAGCTGTTTATTGTAATTTCAGCCGAAAAGCAAAATTTAAGGATTAGAAATATGTATAGATTTTAAAATGGGAAAAAATTTTCGTTTAAGAATTATATTTTTATGCAATTTCAGTAAATAAATGAAAGAAAAAAAAAAGATAATGAAATGAAAATATTTTTATATTTTTGCAATCCTATTTCTGATATTTAGAAAATTATTCTTAGTTATTCTAATATTTTTAAACGTGTCACTCTTCTGCTGCTAAAATCGAACTTTAAGAGGGTGTTTTTTTTTTGGGGGGGGGTTACATTTTAGCGCACCGATTGCTTCAAGAAACAAAATCAGTGGATTAAATCATTTTCCAAGACAATGAAAAGGTCAAAAATTGTGCCAACTTAACTAGCCATACACTCCTATACGATGAGGTAATTATGTGAAGTGATTCAGCCGAAAATGGAAGATACAAGTGTACCACTTAATGTTGATATCGTGTATTAGCAATTAACACGTTCACATTAAGAATCCAAAACAGTACGTGATGAGGTAGCAAAAAATCCACCAATAGTAAATTATTCCACTGAAATATTAATAATATCATTATAAATATTAAAACTATTCTAATTTACAAATTCACTTTAACATTTAAGCATGTTAAACAATTAAAAAATTGGATCTTCCTCATTAAAATAAATAAATAAACCGCCTGATAAAGAAGAAATAGAGAAAGAAAGCAGTGTGATAGTTAAGGAAACAAGAAAGGGAAAATGTTTAAGATAAAGAATTCCTAAGAAAAAAAAATGGTGAAAATGAGGAATTTGAACTCTTATTCAGAATAGTTTTGCTCTAGCTTGCGTATTTACTTACAGCAGCTCTTGCGAAATATTATTAGGATATTAGATTAATATTCCATTATGAAAGCAATGTGATAGTTTATTTGCTAGAGAGAACTTTATTTTGAGCAGCGATTATATGATAAGATAAAAATACAGCTGGCATTTAATCTTCTTTTTCCTTACATCTTGAGGTAGGAATTCAATTCCGACAAATTGGGAGGAACACCAAAGCTACAATGTTAATTTGAAAAATCCTAATTTCAAACCAGAAACACTCGAGCCTCGGAAGACATTACATCACTGCCACTGCGATTTTCATGTTAGAGAATTGATTGGGTGCTTGATTTGCAAATTATTGTAAGTACAAATTGTATGTTAGAAAAAAATGCATCATTTGCTTAAGTAAACTGCAAGTCTAATACAGATTTATAGTGATTTATTTGAATAGTCTTATCTTTGATATCATTTATTATCACTGTAATAACCAATGATAATTGCTATATACCTATATTAATTACTACGGCTTCCTTCATATCCAAGGCAAGTTATAATAACAGATAAGTTTTTTAAACAATATTTCTGTTTCTATAATCAATAGAATTGTTATTTTAATGTCCAGTGTAGATTGCGAATAAAGTGAAAAAAAGCCGTTGCATTCAAAGAATCATAAATGCTTTTCTCCAAATAATTTCTACTAGATCTAGTCTAGCTCAATAAAATGCTCACTGTACAAACAGTCACACAGAAACAATTTTCCTCTTACTGATCCTGTAACAATCATTAGAGCAAGAACTGTGAAAATCTTGAAACTTTAAATTATCCACATTCTCCATACTTTAAATCCAGTTACTAATTTAGTTTTTATTTTATGCAAATTTGAGACGTAGGAGCGCTTCACTTTACCGGATTTAGTCTAGAAATCAAATTTTGCGAAATCGTCCCTCAACGGTTTCCCTATATGTTTCCAAATTTTTGAATATACGTGCCATTTTAAGATGCAAAGGCATTAACTCGCCCTCCCTCTTTCTGATTTATGCTTCACGAACGAAGAATGATACTTTGATTTTCGAAACTTCTAAAAAGAGAAAAAGCTTTAATGTGCATTCTTTCCATAAAATAGCCCTGATAGATTTTTCAGTCCTTAACTTATCATAAATGTATTTGAGCTCAAAATCAAAAAGTAAAAATATATACACCAAACCTATAAAAAAAGAATTAAAAAAAATTTATGTATTTTTGATTTTTTTCAAATTTTTAACATTATTGGCAACAAACAGTATTCTCTAATACTGTTGCCAGATACAAACTTAATATAAAAGTTAAATCTGTTATTTTTTATTCAATGGCAAATGCTATAATAACATTAAATGATTTATGGTTCATCTTGGATGGCTTCGCAAAAATAGAACGATACATAAATTAGGAAAAAAATTATTTTAGAACTATTATCGAGTTCTCTTTCATAAGTTTAAAACATTTGATATTTAATGTTAGAGATACATTTTAAAAATTTCTGCGGTATTTTATTAAATATAAAAGGGAAAAATCAACGCAAACTAGCTTAATTTAAAGATATTAAATTTTTAAAAAATGACAATGTGTATGGTTAGGAATAAATTTTAAAACCTGAGTTATTTAGAATTTATTTATTTTTCAAACATTGTATACCTTTAAAATATTAACTCAATTCATTAAGTTCAGTATCCGAATTTAAGAATGTTGTATTATCAATTTCAGAGCTAATGAAAAACCGCTAACTAATTCAAATGAATATTAGAAACCAAGAAAGTAACAAAACAATATACAGTAAAAAATGATGTTTCTCGAATATTTAATTTAATATGATTTAAATATATGAGAATATATATTTATATGTATATATATTTATATATATTTATAATGAATAGATATTTATTTTTCAAGCGTCATTAAATAAATAGCAAGAAGTTTCATGGGAAAATAATAATCATTTCTTTAATAATTGCAATGTCTGTAAATGCAAGGTATACGACGCTTATGAGCACTGCATAAATTAAATTGTCTAATAAGTTGAACTACCAAGAAAATAATGAAAAAGTCGTTCTTGATATCTTTGCATTTTCAAATGGCGATTGATAAATACAATATTTCATCTTCATCCATATATTTTGCTTTAATAATGTTACTTTTTTTGTATAAAATTAAAGTATTGATATATAAATTACAAACTTAAGAATAAAATCTCCTTCTTTTAAAATTAGCTTGGAATAATTTTTTTACAAATCTAAGTAGGATTCTACCTTTTCTATCTACTACAAGTAAATTCAGAATCAAAACTACTACTTTATACCCAACTTACAATAGAAATTCCTACTGATTGCCATCATTTAGAGACTTGATTTTTACAGACTTTGATTCAGAGTCAAATAAAACAATATGCCGTACTGAAAAGTCACTCAGAAGCGACTATTGATGTAAAAATGAAAAAGATGTATGGCTGTAACGTTGGCCAAAATATCGATTTCACATTTACATTTTCCGCGGGAGAGAGCCGAGGTACTTTCGTGCGTCGTTTCTTTGTATATAAAAACAGGAAATCACATTACTGGTAGTTGTACAACGATCTTGATACTCAGGCACATGGATCTTTGCCGAACAACATCAAAAAGTAATTGTATTTTGTCAAAAATAAAAGAAAAGATTCTATTACGGTTGAAAAACTACTTTGCTTTTAAGGGGTGTAGTGATTAGGGCAGTTCTTGAATCGGGAATGAATTTTCCAATAGCTGTATATATGGATTCTTCTTATAAGTGAAATAGTTATTTATCACACAGAATATTTTCAAACCTACCAAATCAATTTTGGTAAGTTATTATCTAATTAACCTAATTTTATATCCAAACTTAAGTGCTATGAAAAATTAGAAATAACACGTTAGCAGAATAACATTGTTCTCACGTTGCTCATATTTTCTTTTTCACTCATGCAAAAGGCGATAATAAAATTCAAATCTTTTCAAACGTACAACTATTCAGTCCTTTTTGACATGCTGAAGAAATTCCGATTTGAAATTTTGTTTCTATTTTCATTTATCAGATGAAAATTAAAATTTTAATTGCTTCGAATAAAATTCAAGATTTTAAAAGAGATATGTATTAAATAATCTCTTTTTGTATTTGATTTCATGTAAAAAAATATTTAATCCGGAATAAATGCAAGTAATTAGCCGTAACCGAAATATTCAGATTTTTCTTAGATTTCAAAACTGATGGTTCACTAAATGTTTGTAAAATAGTCTTTTTTTTTCTTCCTTTCTCCATTCTAACAATAAGTTACTGGTATACTTTTCATAGTTGTATTCATTAGATGTGCAGAATTAATAACATTTATACACTTGTTATTCTATCTTACTCTCCATTATGGAAATGAGAATATTATACAAGCATATTGTTTTATAAAAAAATTACTAAGCAACATCAGTTATTAAAAAGAAAAAGAACGCTAACATATATTATATTTTTTATTAAAAAATCTAATAATCAACATAAGTTATTAGAAGGAAAAAGAATGCTAACATATGTTATGTTTTATAAAGAAACATAAAGGGTTTAAATACATTCAACAATTATAAGCATTTGTAAAAAAAATTATTCATCCATTTATTTACTTACGAACAGGAAATGTGTCGGTTTATATATTAATAAGTAAGTGAATGAAGGAAGGAATTTTTTCTTACTAGCAGGAAAATTTTCACTATATCTGTTACTAATTAAATAGATATATGAATGAAAGAATTTTTTACTTACTAACAGGTATATTGACAAAGGGAATAAGTCAATATACCTGTGATACTGTAAATATTTTCAGAAAGTTATATTAAATTTTCAACTTATTAGCAATGTAAATAGAATGCTAATTTCGAAGACATTTAGTATCAGATGTTCTATGTAGTCAAATTACTACCCATCTTTATTATATTTAAAGTATTCATTTCATAATAAATGTTTTATTTTTCATAAAATACTCACATGTAAATCAAGTTATATAATATGAATAAATAACATGTCAAAAAGAGACAAACAATAAAATTTTATCTAATTATTTTACTTTTTTGGAAAAAAGATTGTTACTTCAAAGTTAATAGTTCTCAAAATTTTAATGCACTAAAAAGTGGCTAAAAATATATAAAACAATGAAAAGTTGCCAAAAGATAGGATAAACATATGAAAACAAATGATTGATTAGTGATTATCATCACTAATCAATATTTTCTTGTTAAAACATCAAAATAATAAATGCTTGATTAAATAACTGATGTATGTGACAATTACAAAACAAGTTAATTTAGTATCGTATCCTACAATTTAATTTTTTAAATTACTTAGATTTAAGTAGGAAAATAAATTTTAAAATTTTGAAAGATGAATTAAAGTTTCTTATAAAAAATTTAAAGTTTTGTGTAATAAAATTTAAAGTTTTGGTTAAATATAACCAACAATATTTGGTTTTTAGTAAGAACTTCAAGCTAGAACTCTCCTTAAATTAACATGTTCCATGCTTTGAAAATATTAATTTAAAAACACTGAAATGAATTTATATTCCATTCCATAAACATTTATATTCCATTCCACTCCATTTAACATGTTTGTGATGTAAATATTAATAAATTTTTACTTTAATATTTTTTTATAAAAATATGTTTAAAATATTAATTTAATTAAATATTTAGAGAAAATTAGTTTATGAATTTATTTTAGGCCAAAACTAGCAAAGTTTTTAAAGAAACTTTTATCCTATTAGGATATATTCATTATTGATATTTCAACAATATTATATAATTAAAAATTATTCCAGAGTTTCAATTCTATTGATAACTGAAATTTTTTATATCTTAAAATGTTCTCTGGTATTATATGAAATGATAAGAAAGGTTTTTGAATCAAAGGTCATTTTGGAAAAGTTGATAAAAAGTGAGAATAGTTATCTAGATTTCAGCCTTTGGTGTTGGATATATTATTGGTATTTGTATAAGTTCATAACGTCTTATGAGGAAAATGTGTTTTTAAATTTACTATACTAAATCTTGAAGAAGATAAAATAATTTTAAGTACTGTGCCAAGAAACAGAAATTCTTTAAATATGTTTTTAATGTACACTGATGGAAAAAAAATCCCAACACTAGGAAGGAGCTGTGCTAGATAAACGAAATTTGGTAGGCGTGTTTATACATCTGAAAGATGACGTCGATTCAAATTTTGAGCTACGCGCGGAAGTGTGGCACTAGTAGCGACACTATGAACATGCAAATGAGGTTTGCTTTAAATAAGCGCTGTAAGGTTCGTGATCATTATTAACAGTTGAGATTTGACTTAGTGGGTTAATGTTTGTCAAGGATGTCTCTGAGAAGAAGAAGAAGCCATTATCAACAGCTCACTGAGTTTGAACGAGGTCGTCTTGTAGGGCTACGATAAGGTGGGTTTTCTTTCAGCGATATTGCTGAAAGACTGCAGGAATGTATCCACTGTGCATGATTATTGGCGGCAGTGGTCAAGGGAAGGTACTGCCTCACGAAGACCCGGTTTCGGGTGGCCACGTGGTACTACTGAGTGGAAAGACCGTCGTATTCGGCGTATGGCTGTGGCTAATCGTACTGCGTCTGCAGATGAAATTCGAGCTGCAGCTGGCACCACAGTGACACAACGAACTTCGGTAACTTGCCCTTGAAGTAACAAATCGGTTACTTCAAGGGCAGCTCCGAGCCAGACACCCTGTACAGTGCATTCCACTGACTCCAAACCACTGCCGTTTGCGACGTGAGTGATGTCAAGCTAGAGCTCATTGGAGGATGGAATGGAGATCTGTGTGTTTTCTGATGAAAGCCGGTTCTGCCTTGGTCGCAGTGATAGCCGTTTGTTGGTTTGAAGGAGGCCAGGTGAACGCCTGCTTGTGACCTGTCTGCGGCCTAGACATACAGGGCCTACTCCTGGAGTTATGGTTTGGGGAGCAATTTCGTATGACAGCAGGAGCACTCTCGTGGTTATCGCACGCACCCTGATTGCAAATTTGTACGTCAGTCTAGTGATACAACCTGTTGTGCTGCCATTCATGAACAGCATTCAAGGGGGTGTTTTCCAGCAGGATAACGCTCGCCCTCATACCGCTGCTGTAACCCAACCCTGCTCTACAGAGTGACGACATGTTGCCTTCGCTTGCTAAATCACCAGATCTTTGTCGAATCGAGCACGTATGGGACATCATTGGACGACAATTCCAGCTTCATCCACAACCAGCATTAACCGTCCCTGCATTGACCGCCCAAGTGCAACAGGCATGGAACTCCGTCCCATAAACTGATATCCGACACCTGTACGACACAATGCATGCACGTTTGCATGCTAGCATTCAAAATTCTGACGGTTACACCGGTTAATAATGTACCAACATTTCACATTTGAAATGGTTCTTCTCGCCAATGGCTCTACCTGTGATCTTGAAACTTTAATCAATTAAATATGTTACCTAGACAAATATATTCCTAAAATTTCATTACTGTACAATAATTTTTTCTTGGTGTTGCGTTTTTTTTTTCTCATCAGTGTATAAATTGACGACAATATTGCAACGCTAAAAAAACCTATTCATTGTATTCTTCTTTTATTGACTTTTTTTGGTCTTCAAATTGATAAAATGTGAAATATAATTTTAATTTATTTCCCGTACAGTAATAATATGGTTCTTCAATCGATAAAATATTTTCTCAAAATATATTGCGTCTATTGTATTACTATAAATATTTATAACGATTGCTAAAACTTCGTCTATATTCTTGCTTAATATTATATTGTTATAGTTAAAAGTTATAATAATTTATTCAAGAATTTGTCATTTTTAATTTTACTTTCAAAATAATATGGGTATTTTATTTTTATTATATTTCTCTTTAGAGCGGAATAATATTCCTGCTTTAAAGTAATTATTTTGGTTAATGAATTACAAAAAAAAATGTTATTATTTGCAAAATAGCTGTCTGAAATCGACACAGAATTTAATTCCTCAATTGAAAAGTACATTACAATTTTTAGTTTTCTTTAATAAAAAAATTTTATGGACTTTTTATCTAATAAATAAATTTACAACTTATTTTAGTTTTAAAATATAATTAAATTAAAAGTAAAAATAACTTATTGTCGCAAAATTCCAAATAAGTTATAAATGATTTTGGAATTTCATTCTTAGTTTAAAAAAGATTTCAAAATTGTCGAACAACAATATTTTATCTGAATAAAGCAATGGAGGAATAAAATTTTTAATAAAATTTTTATATGTGTGAGTTTCTGTACTGTTTATTGATTTAAAAAAAACTCAGTAAAGAATTCAAACACAACATAAATATTCATATCCTTTCCAAGGCTTCAATCTACTTTCTAAACTTTGATAATGTATTATATTTTAACATGCATGTTGTAGTAAATGATGTATAAATAAATGAGGCACTGAAATTAAAAGTATATTTTATTAAAAATTAATATACAAAAATTTTTATATTGTATCTTTATTTTGTCATATTTAAACATTCTTATTATAAAGTGTAGTACAGAAATATGAATACAGTAAAATATAATTAAAATATTAAATTAGTGTTTTTATTTCAAGGGAAATAGATGTTATTATACTCAGATTAATCGGTTGAAGGTTCAATTCTATTCGCTCTTTGTTTTAAACTTTTTAATTGGAAAAAACCTTAATTTTTTAAAAATATTAATCTATATTTTCCAATTTATAAAAAGACTTTCTGCATTTTTTTACTATTTATCTAGATTAGAAATATATCTAAGTCAATTTATTTATAAACCAAAATAGAAATTTTCAATGTTTGTAAAATTTCTATTTTGGTTTAAAAAATTTCTTCGATTCTATTTTAAATGAAGTTCATTTTTTCCCCCCCAAAAAATTGCCACCATTGAGATTTCTCTAGATTTCACGATCATTTCAAACGCATGTGCCTTTTCCGTAAGACCTTTATTTTCAGAACAATTGTCTGAAATTGAAATGAACCGAAGAATTATGAATTGAAAAGTTTTTATCAAAACAGCGTTTTATCAAAAATGTTCAGTGGTTAGGATTTCCAAAAAAACTTTTAGTTTGAATCAAGCCTTCAGAAACAGACAAAATAATTTAAAATTATTTCTTCAGGAAACAGAAATTCTAAAATTCAATCTTGCCAATTTTTATTTTTTATTTTCTCAGAAATGGAAAGGATTTTATAACAACATTGAAAAATTTCCTTGTAATAAACTTCTACCAACTTCATTCTTTGATATAAAACTTTATTATCTATCTTATACAACACAAGTGAAAGTGTCTAATAAAGACGATCTGAAAAATATCGCTGAAAACGATGTTATGAGAAAATTATTTGGTATCTTATAGAAAACATATAGTTTGAAAGTATTTTTAGAGCATATAAGCTACTTTTATTAAGTCCAACATAAATTGCTTTTCCATTTTATGTGACAGCTCTTATATAGTGTATTATGAAATTAATTGGAATCCAATTTATTTATAAAATTTGTTCTATAAATCTTTATCATCTAAAAACATAAATGTCTTTTTTATTTTAGATTAAAATTGAACTGCATTCAAATTGATAAACGAATATCAAATAAATTAAGTGTTTAAAATTTTCATTTTTTTTGTTGTTATTATAACTTTTCTATGACCAGTAAATGAAAATTATTTTTCCTTTTTCCTTCTAACCTTAAGCTTGCAAGTTCAAATATTTGTTTCTCAGATTGCAGATAATAGATAAATTTTGAATATTGCGTTTTTGGATAAACAAAATATCTCTTCTATACGATTAAAAATAAAAAATTTTTAAACAAGGGAAATAGTTTTATCGTGTCCAAAATGTTTTAATATATCATCCCGATAGGAGGAAATATTGTGAATCTTAATTTATATGATAAATTAATTTAATAATATGCCAGCTTATGGGGACAACAGGTTTAAATAAAGGAATTTTCTTGTTACTGAAAAGTCGTTTTAAAATAATATAGTTATATTAAAATTTTCTTTTCCATGATTATTTTTAACTCAGCACCAATGACGTGGATATGAAAATTGTGTAATAAATATCACATGTTGCCATTAGAACTACATTTTTTTACGAGCCAAAATGCAATCAATTTTATTCTTTCATGTTCTAAATATATTTATTTTTCAAAAGTTCAATCGAATCAAATATCTAATTTCATATTATTTCATGGGAAAACAGAAATGGATATAAATATTGTCCTTTAGTAATATGAAAGTGAACACATAGCTTATAAATTTACTTAGTACGTATAATTCTGATATAAAAGTGTACGTGTTAAAATTTGTATCTCAAATTTATCTGATATTACTAATACAAATATTAACAATCACCTGGTTAAGGTATAAAAATACAGTTAAAATTATGTCATCTAATAAAGAAATATAAACTTTAGTTCAAAAACAAATGTTTTTCACAATGACTGTTTTTTTTTTTATTTTACTTGCATTACATATAAAAATTCACTTTAGAAGTTAGAGATTTTTACCTAAATCTGAAAGTAAACTGGAAGCTCTAAGCTTTAGATACATTCAAAACTTTATTTTAAAACGGATGTTTTGGATGATGTCAATCATTCGAATATTCATCAAAATAGTAATTTTCTCAATAAAAGAATTTATTTTAAAAACAATATGATCATAAAGTTACAGTAAAAAGGAGAAATAACTCCTCTTTTTATGAAACAGATGGATTTCTAAACGTGTATAATAATGTATTTATTTTAGCATATTGAATAGTATAATGTATTTATTATAGTGTATTAAAAGTCATAGTGTATTTATTAAAAGTCATCCATTAAATTTGGTTATGATTCTCTGATTCTGCATTCGCTTTTGAAAATTGATAATAAGCCTTTTTTTTTACCGGACGGGCTGACTTGAATATAAAATAGACAAAACTAAACCAAGTTAAATAGGTAAGGGCAACCGGTGATCAGCGTAGACACCGAGAGAAATTTAACGAATGGATTAACATATACCTTTATAAAACCTTTTCAAAGATTAATAAAAACACTTCGCCACATTTTGAGTGCTATTTTCTAAATTTTCTTCACTTAAATTACTAACATATTCAATTAAAGAGAAACATAAAACTTTCTTGAATTAAATTATTCATTCTTCACTATACAGAATGATATATTTATTAAAATATTTTATATATTTATAGTAGCTTAAATTTGATTATCTTAACTTTGATTTTTGCTTAAAAAATTTGAAATTCATTTAAAAGGTTATAAGTTAGTTGGAAAGCTCTCCAGAGAAGTAAAATTCCAATTATACTCTCCTTAAAGGTTGATTCATTTTCCACGGACCAGTATAAAATTGCAATCCTTAGCAAGATTATTATATTATATTTTTATCATAATTCCCCTCATGATAGTTACTTGCTTTGTAATATTGCAAATAAAACCAATACTTTTTTCATTAAATGATCAATAGAAGCGAAAAATAGTTTCAAAATTTATCTAACACTTTTATTGAATCTAGCGTGCAATCTTTCGTGATTAATCACTGGTACATTGTTAATGTACACAGTAAATACCAAGAAATGTGCATTTTTTTTCAAACTGATATAATTTAAACAAAGGAATTCAAGCCGAATCATAACATAGAATTATAATCATAATCCCTAAATTATACACCAAATCCTATTCATTAATTTATTGTTTTCACATGTATACAAAAACACACGAATATAGAAGTCCAATCACTTGAAAAATTTATTTCAAACATGATAAGAATCTACATTCTAGATTTTAAATTTATGTATTGATTTTTTATCTGTCTAGTTCTTTAGATTTCATAGTTGCTCTGTTCACTTGTCCTTGTAAGTCGGAGAAACTAAGTTCCTATGAATATATTTCAATCAAAATTAGATATATATCTGCAAATCTTGCACAAAATCCGTTTTAATTTTCATACATCGATCTTTAAGTGTTTTTGAGTTATCGAGTTCACAAATAAATGCCGTTATTTGTCAAAATATGGAGTTCGAATGTTTCGATGATTAGATTATTTTGTCGTAAAGCAGAAAATAAAAAGTATTAATAAAACTAACTCCTATGCTATGCCTGAATTACTGCTCAATATCTAGATTATGTGTTAAATATAGTTAAAAACTGATGTAAACATAATTTATTTCTAAGACTCGGAAAACAGCTGAAGTAAGGATAAATAAATCTATTTATATACACATATAATAATTGGAATATGTGAAACAGGAAGAGTACCACATTTTCTACTTACAGACGTCCATCTGAGCGGCACGTACCGATCGCACGTCTCCGTGCCCCGAGATTGACTTCAAAGAAATGTCCATGCGATGTAATTACATGACAAAATTGAGATACGCTCGCACGCATTTGTGACGGATAAAGAAGAAAAATTAGTTCATCGAAATGGAAATATTCGTATAAAGAAGACCGAGAAATATGATATGAAAATAAAATAATAGACGTCTGAAATTTGATTTTTAGATGCATTAGATACAATATTCCAATAAGTCATATCAAATGCTAAAAATGATCAGCACAATTATGACATGAAGCTGTGTTGTTGTTTTTTATCTTTAAAATATATATATATTTTTAAAATGATAATGCAATTTTGTTGAATTAAAATTTTTTAACTCTATTTACTTTCTATTTTTATTAAAATTCTCCTTCATTTAATTCATAATTAATTATATCTCCATGCATTCTTAGTTCTCTCCAATGTTTGAACCGTTTGTTTATAGCTTCAAGCCCTGGCACATATTTACTTCAGATTAATGCGGCTCTCATAGTGACTATTCTAAATTTATAATCAGAATTTCGATGAATTAAAAATTAAGTGAAATTTTGCTATTTCGAGGTGACAATATTTTAAAATATTGCGACAAAAACGTTTTTGGAATAGAATCCCCCCCCCAAAAAAAATGTTTGAATTTGTTTAGTTATAGAATATTTCTTTTTTAATCAATTTTTTAAAATATTGACCCGGATTTCCTGTCGGGTTCGTTTACCTGTATAATGAATTCGTATGGTGTGTGAAGAGATGAGCACACAATGATCTGTCCTGTAGTAGACGACACAACACAGATAACGCGTCTTTACAGGACAGAAAAAACACGACACGATTATTTACAGCACAACTATATGCAGATGACAACCAAATACAGCCGATGAGAGCACACACTAGTACTCTACTGCAGACAATAGCCCACAATAACAACAATAGTCCACACGCAGAGAGTTTGTAGTTACAACTTCTACTGCTCCCAAAGCAGCCAGAGAGAGACTATTTAAGGGATTCTGTCAACACTCATGGGCAGGCTTAAACTACTCATCTCCCTCTTCTTGCCTTTCCTGCCGACTCACTACTTCACACAACGGTACTACTCTTCAGTTCCAAACAGTTCTTCGTTTCCGACGACAACACAACGGGCTATGACACACGACTCGTCGACGACCTCTTTTCAGGACTCCTCAGTTCAAGACCTCTCTATTTAGGTCAACTCGGTCGAGCACCGCCGCACTTCGTTCAAGTTCCAAGACCTCTCAGTTCAAGTCTTCCCGATTCAACTCTGCCGCACTTCTTGTGTTCTCGATTGAACACCTCCACAGACTGGCTGCCTTATATAGTTGCAGAAGACGGGAATAATGGCCTTTTGTACCAATCAGGAGCATTTTGGTTGTATCTCGGCTTCTAATGGACGGATAAATAAAATTCTCGATGTTTCGGTATTATCCATTTTGTCGTCAAGCTGTGGTATCTCTGACGTCCCACCCAGGCACTACTCGATATATATTACTGTAAATCTGTCTTCCTTACGATGATATTATTAATGCGGGGAAGCAAAATTACAGGTTTGTAACAATATATAATTTCAGTGCATTAAAAACATATTTTCACAATATGTTTTATTGTTGCACAAAAACTCAAATCTAAATAATTCTAGGTACTAATATTTCATCCTGACTTTTTTCCATTGTTGATTATAAATGTATGAAGATTCTGATGATTTTTTTCCATAAGCCTGTTTTATTTTTTTGATTATTTTATAGTTACAGCTTTCAGATATAAACAAATGATTACTTTCTTATGCTCAAGCATTTTCCTCAAAAACAACATACAGACAAGATTCAATTAAAATTTTATATAAGGAATAATTCTTACCAAGCAATTGATAACAAACGAGTGTAGTTACAGGTAGTTAACAGAATTATGGAAAAACTTATGAATAAAAGCAGCATTTGTGAATGTGCTTCATAAGCATTAAAATATAATAATAGGCTTCAATTTTTTTAGAAATATCAATGTATATATTTTGATAGTATGTGTTAACTTTATTGAATTTTTTGAAATATAATTATTCAACTTTTTTCAAAAGCGCAAAATTTCATTGGGTATTGAAGTGAATTGTAACGTTTAAAAAGTGAACAACCGTAGCAAAAGTGACCTCAGAGCTCAGTACCCATCTGTATTATCCAGTGATTACAGTTAGAAGACACCCTCATATATAAAATATTTATGGTAGAGAAGCAATTTCCAATCCACTTGTCATAGATGTAAATGATAGACGTCGCATACAATCGTGCCACAATATGAAAAACTGATTGACAAACAGAAAAAAATTAATTTAATCTGGCTAATCGTGCTTCATACTTTTTCCTACAACAGGATAATGCATGTTTAGAGGATATCTGCTCAAGTGTATGATATTGATTGTCTCCTTTCAACTGTCAAGCATGAAGGTGTATCTGTCATGGTATGTGCAGCCATTTTTCTGCAGGATCAATCATAATCCTGAAGGAAGGATTACTAGGAAGAAGTATAGAGTAATTTTTGCTGATCAGATCCATCCTATGGTGCAAACTCGCTTTCTGCAAGAGATGGAATTTTCTAGGATGATCATTTACCTGTTCAAGCAGCGAGACTTGTCCAATCATGGTTTGATGAACATGAAGTTACACATCTGATTTGGCCCACACAGTTATTCAACCTCAATAAAACTGAATTGTTATAGTATATTTCAGAGCATACAATACGGAATCGATATCCACCACCGTCATCTCTCCAAGAACTTTCATTATCTCTAAAGGAAGAATAGTACAATATTTCTCTAAGCATATTTAACACAATTCTTGGATAAAACCAAGCTCTATAGCACGCCTAACATGGTTATACACCATGTTAATGAAGAATTCGTTCTAAATCTAAGGTGTTTCAATTTGTTATTGATAACTATTTGTATATAATGAAATAAAGAAATATTTTTCACAAATTGGTTATATTGATATAAATAAAAATGTTTAACATTTTCTTCAATTATGTTTTAATAATTAAGAGTCGGTATTCATAAAATTTTCATAAATTAAAATTTTCTCTGTAAAGGTTTCATAGTTAAATTATGAGCCTTTTGAAATAACATAAAGCCATCTTAACATCAAGAACATATCTGTACAAAATTTCAGATCCCTGGGACTTTAGGCATTGAGTGAAAGATCTGTTCTTTAAATTATATTGTAAGAAGCCAACCTAAATAAAATTATGCAATGATATACTTTCACTTAAAGTACTACCCCAGGTTCTCGCTTAACCTTTAGAACAAACAAATATTTTAAAATGCAATATAAATATATACGTATGCCAAAGTATTTGAAATTGCTTAGAAGAATTTTAAAGGAGTAACTATCTTACTAAACCTCAGTTTAGTTTATATTTTACAAATTGAAAATATCTTCTCCGTTTCATTTTCATTTCCAAAATATGCAATCACATTCTTTCCCTGAATGAACGTTTGTAACTTTTTGTGCTCTTCTGAAATTATCTGTCATACAAAATTTTCTATAACTACGCAGCAGAGCCTGAATACTAAAACAGATTTAAATATCTCCGCACAGATTGAAATATACTTTTACTCCGAATATATATTAGATCTGAGGAATGAAAAATGATACTGCTATACGTCAAAGTCTATGGATATCGTGGTCAGAGCTGACGATAAATGCTATTAAACCATTTTTAAACATTAATGTTTTATAGCCTTCACTTCTCATTTCTATGAGATAGAATAAACCATTTTATTATTTTATATTTATAACTCCAATATTAAAGTAAGAGAGATTCTGCTTAGTGTGGATGAGTAATTCCTATTTAGAAATATTTTTTTTATCTTTACCAGCAAATATTTTCCGCTCTTAAATTTTCAACAATCTCACTTGTCTGTATGGCGACTTTAGTGATACCGACCATTTTGATCATTATTTTAAATGCACAATACGAATCATCATTTGTCTAAACTACTCAGATTTTACTAATATACAAAATACCTTCAATATTTGTCGTGGTATAGTTTAATCTCGCTTCCATCTAAATTACTCTATATGGCAATGAATTTTTGAAAATATTGATTTCCAAAATATATATGTTGATAATAAATTCTTTTCTTTTTTTAGTATATTAATAAATCTATGATTTTAAAATCTTTTTTTAAACTTTTTAAAAAATAAAAGCAAAAACAAATGTAAAAAAGCATGACATCATATCATAAAAGAAATAATATTCATCTATTCTAATGAAACCGTTTTTTATTATTATACTGAATCATATCGTAATTTTTTTGAATTTTAATTTCATTAATAATAATCCCAGTTGTTATTTCATCGCTCTTAAGTATCTTGATTTCATTTCACTTTGAACAAAAAGTTATAACTAATATTCCAGTTTTAAAAATTTGGTGAAAAAAATTGTGTTTGAAAGTTGGGCAAATTTATACAAGAACTCTATATATTCCATCTTAATAGTTTCTTCAGGAATTGCACTCGATATTTGTAAAAGAAAACTTTAGAATTATGTATATAATATAGGATATTATGTTCTAGATTAAATTCAAATTTCCCATTCATTTCAATAGATGTTGAAGATTTTGAAACACAAAATCAAGTTTTAATTTGGATTCAAACATTGCAACAGTTAGAGAATCGCGGTTCCTCATAATGAACAACTGCCATTCTTAAGCAAAAAATGCCTATTTGATACATCTACTATATAAACAAACTATAAAGGTTTTCTGGTAATCTTAATTACATCGCAGTTCAGCGCATTACAAATATTATTATTTATACAATACATATTGCATGTAATAATAAATAATAATTTATATTTATGAGGCATAATTTATTGTAATTTATATTATGTACTTAAAAAGATATTTATCATATTTTTAGCTTTTTATATAAATCAGTATAATTATTTGAAGATTATAGATTTAAAGGAATATCAATTTGGTGAAAATTTCTCGTAACTTGTTCTTTCTTAGAGCTAAACTAAAATAAATCACTCTGTAATCTTTTTAATGGTAGTCAAATGGAATTTTGAAATTAATTTCTGTATATATCCCAATTTAAAATTATGAAAATAAATATATGTTGCATTTTGTTG
Source organism: Argiope trifasciata (assembly GCA_026543055.1). Classification (NCBI taxonomy): domain Eukaryota; kingdom Metazoa; phylum Arthropoda; class Arachnida; order Araneae; family Araneidae; genus Argiope; species Argiope trifasciata. The sequence continues at coordinate 1,272,329 of JAPMOQ010020905.1, forward strand.
CAAGTTCACATAATCGTATTTTCTCTTATATTTGTAAAAAATTACTTGACATTTTCGTTTAGTATACTTATTTTCATATTTTATGCTTTATGATATATGATATTCTGTATAATCTATTTAAAAACTCTTTTTAAACACAATATTTAATTCCCAATGAGAAAAAAAATTCCCATTATTTTTTTTTGAAAAACATCTTCATCTTCACGAATTACTTGTTATTTTTTTGAAAAGAATTTTAACCTTTGCACGTGCCAGATAAACTATCGGTGAAAATTTCATATCTGTATCTGCGTTCTGTAAAACGGAATAAGACAAAATCTATCCCTTTTCTATTCGTTACCGTAAATTTTCAGTAAAGTTCGTCTAACCGTTTTGAAGAATTTCTCAACGAAACGCAAATTCAAAAGTGCACGAATATTTCTAATCACTGCATGTTGGAATTATATTTATAACGTGAGAATTATTACATTCAAAAAAAGGTTAAAAATATCCAACCATTCTTTGTTTCCTGTAAAGTTTGTGGTTTTTTTAGGTAATCAATGTCTAAAGCATCCTCTTTTCTCTTCCTTATAAAAGTTATGGACACAGATACGACTATTAGAGAGATTATTAAGGCAATATAGCAAATCAAAAATTCAAAAGTACTCTTGATTTTAAGGAGTAACTTATTTTCAAATGTGTGATAGCAAAAGGTGTAAAGATAATATTTGTAATTTTAATAATCGCGGTAAAATTATCAGATGGCTGAGTAAAAGTTTGTTTGAATCTTGTGTTCAATAATTATCAAATCTGTAATCATAATGCTTTAGTTTATTGAAAGAACTAAATAGATTAAAGACAAGATGTTCGTTGATAAACTGAAATTTACTTATCCGAAAGCAAACCCCAATATTATCATAGTTTGCAGAAAGAAAATGAATACCATGTTTAATCGAAGAGCAATTTAACTGTGGTCATTTTCTATTTTCATTTTTATGAAGTTACACTTGGACTGAAAGTTTTATGGAGAGAAAGAGATCAGATTCCAAAAAACGCGACTAGATTAATATTATTTTTACCATTGCCGATAGTAAATGGGATTTTTTTTTATTTAATTTTATAAATAACGATGGTAATAGACATGTTTAATAAAAGAGGCAAAGAAATTCTCTTTATAATATTTTTTATAATATATTTTACAAATATATCTAATCATTTACTTTTAAAATTAAATATTAAAACTGCAAAGATCATCTTAATTAACCTTTTAGTTTTGGCATAATAATTTCCATGATTTTTTCTTCCTTTTTTTAATAATAAATGTCTTTAAATTAATTTTGTTTCCACACGAAGTATAAAGTTTATGCACTATCTAAAAAAAAAAAAAAAAAACCAATTCCTATTTTTTCCAAATAGCTTTTTTAAGAAACTAAAGGATGGTTTTTTTAAGGATGCTTTTAAGCAGACAAACAGAGTTTGCAACTATCCGTGATCTCAATATTTTCTACCAAATGCAACCAATCCTCTTGTACTCTTAGGGTCTTGTTGACCTGTTTCCCTTACAGTGGAAAAGGTTTCTGAATGCAAATTACGATATCTGGAGGCCCATCGAATTTCAGACTCTATTTTAAGTAAATGAAAAAGCACCTCACGTTTTCCTGACGAAAAATAAATTCTTTTTTAGAATATATCTTTTCCTACTACAATATCTTTTTTTTTATCATATAAGGATTTTAGATATATTTAAATGCACCAGAAGAATATGAAGCATCACTTTAAAATATTGTGAATAGTAAAATATTCTTTTATACAAATGCACTGATAAAGCTGCACAAACTAATCAAGAAAAGTGGCAACCTTGGTTAAAACAGAAGAAGGAGGAGGACACTGTTTCTAACCAATTTATAAGGAAATGAGGAAACCACTTGCAAATTCGGTGGATTTTGAAAACCATTTCATCGAACTCAAAAGTTATTTCAGTATTGCCAAGAAATATATATTTTTGAAGCTTTATATTTTAGTATTTCAGAGGAAGAATTTGTTAAAAAAATAAATCAAGAGCTTTATTCTATTTGCCTCAATAGTCTATGAAATGCCGACTAATAGTAAACGTTGTAATTGCCCGAAATGAAAAATTGTGGGAAATCGCAAAATTATGTAGAGACGTCTGAAAGAATATTTACCCTAGCTACCTTTTTACACGCTCTTCCGACTAATCAGACATTATTCGCTTTTAACAAACTATAAAGCATTACTCAGTTAAAAGGGTAGTATGAAAATGATTTTTTAAATTTTTGCTATTTACAAGAACTGATATTTTTAATTTTTCCTACCTACATTTGATGATCATATTTAATTAGTTTTAGGAATAAAATTGATTCAAAGAACGGATATATAATGAGGAATTATTAATTTAATATTACTGAATTATCAACCGGTACCATAAACTGAAGTATGTCTAACCTTAATTCAAAAATCACGAAAATTTAAAATGCTCGTTTATTGCCAGTCCAAAAAAATAATACTATTCTAATGTAGAAATGAATAATAACGAAAACGCATGTTTAGATTATTATATTAGATAAAGTAAAAAAAAAACTTTTTAAAATTAAAAAGAAATATTTTCAGTTCTTCCATATTACTTATAAAATTATATTAAATTATAATTCTGCATCATTTTATTTCATAGTTGCTACATTTATATTCCACTTAACCGTCGTTAAAAAGTTTCTTAGAATTTCTGTGTTTATTTTTGCTTTTGTATTCTGTGATCATCATGATATTTTGATGTCCACGATGGATGTCTTCGGAACTCTTCAAGTATTAGATTGCCATCTTATGTGAGAAGTGGAACGCTAACTACTTCTAGTAGAACTAAATGAAATGCCATTATTAATTTTCAAATTCTTTAATAAGTTCTCCTTAAAATGTTTACAATTATTGTCATTAAATTAAATTATTTAGCCACTAGCTTCGTTTTTATCTTTGCTATATTTTTCTACTCAGAATTTAATAATAAAAAATAATTAAATGTTGATTAATTTCAACTGGTACCACTTTTTTGTGAAACTTTGATCAAATAAATTTCACAGCTGCTAAATTTATAAAATTCATTACGAATTTAAAGTTAAAAAATAATTAACCCTTAAACTATTTTGCCTTTTTATCATATTACTAAATGACACCCTTAATTTCGAAACAGGTGCTCTTAATGAATTAGTTACGAACTCACATAAAATTTCATATGTTATATATAGTTTTTGTATTAAATTATTACATGAATGATTTAATTTCAAATTAAAGATAAAAAGCTGTTTTTTGTTTTCTATACGAGTAATGAACAATATTAACGAATAATATTAAAGATTATATTTTTTAAATAATAAAAATGTGGTAAAACATTCATAAACTTTCACTGTTAATAAAACGTTTAAGAAAACAAAGAAAATTTAAGATAATATTTTAAAGAAAGATAATTTAAAATTCATTTTTATCAAAACATTATTTCACGATTGTCTTTATTGCTGTTATAATGTAGAAATGATATAAAATTATAAGAACAAAGTTTTGTCATTAAATTTCATCAAAGAGTAAATTTTTGTATATATAAAGTATAAGCTTTTTAAATTGAATCTTTAATACTTACTCCAACAAAAAATGAATGAAAACTTTTTTTATCTCAAGTCATTGTATAATATTTAGAATGCAACAGCACTTCTCCTTTCATAATTTTATGAACTTTGAATGTTTTTCTATAACATAAGTAATGAATCAAATCAACGCCAAAATTCAAAACTCAATCAAATTGAAGCGTAATCAAATTCACACCTGATATGGATTTGCTTATCAAAAATTGATCATATCTAAATATATTCATTTTATGTATTTTCTAAAAAAATGCCAAATGAAATAAATACCTAGAAAAAACATGAAAAAAGCTGAATTTTTTTAAAAGAAATCTTCTATCCATAAAAACTGTATTTTTACACTTCAAAAAGTATTTCCTTTGATAGCATTTAAAATACTAAAGAAAAGAAATTCTCCAACAGAAACGACTTTTTGGTTATAAAAGATATAGCTATGATTTTTTTTTTTGAAGCTGACCATGTGATCCTCAAAGATGATAAATCAAATTAGCATCGCGGACTTACAGGGCTATCAGCGAATAAGCCCTGATTAGAAAATTAAATATCTCTACAAAAAAGATAGATAGAATTATGCGGTAAATTGTACGTTTATTAGTAAAACTGTAAAAATAGCGTACAAATTTAGAAAATGTAGTTACAAAGTCGTTAACAGATGGCGCTCTGCACTGAAAACTCTTTCTCTGAAAGGAGTCTTAAAAAATACAATAAAGTGGTGTTGTCTTTGCAATCAAAATACAATTTTTTCAAAATGTTCACCAATAAGGTAGCATAATCGAACAATGAACTTTAACATCAGGTCTTGCAATGTCTCAACGGAAATGGAATCACATGCAACACCAATCAAGCTTATCTAGAGCGGAGAGATTCTTTCTATAGACAGTGTCTTTCAATGCTCCCCACAGAAAGGAGTCAGATCGGGAGACGGGAGAAAATGGAGGCCAAGCTATTCCTGTGTCAGTAAATTGCGGATAATCTAACGCAATTACTCTATTCCCAAATTATTCATGAAGAAAGAAAAAAAAATTATCTGTTCGATGTGGTCAAACCCCATTTTGCACGAACCAGTCTATACCTGGTCGATCCTCCAACACTAGTTGAATGCTGACAAATTGTTCCAAAATTGAAACGTAACGTTCAGTAGTTACTGTTTCTCGTACGAAAAAGTTACCGATAGAATCTTTAGCGCATACCTCAATATGCTATATCTTTAGGCGAAAGCAGTATTTTCTTTCTCTTCACACAAATGAGGTTTTTTGAACCCCAAAATCTCCAGTTTTGTTTATTGACGATTCCATTCAAATGAAAATGAGCCTCATCTTTGAACCAGATGCAGCTCACATCAAATCCGTCGTTGTCGATCATTGTTAGAATCTGATTCGCAAAGCCAACCCTATGTTGCACAGCTTTTATAGGTATGGCCCGATGACTTTGGATTTTGTGTGTAAACAGCCGTAGGCTATTTTTTAATATTTTTTGGGCATTGTTATTAGAGCACCATACCTAAATTTTCTAAGCTTTTGCACAGCATTTTTAATTTTGCTAATAAATGCACAGTTTACCGCATAATTCTATCGATCTTTGTCGTAGAGATATTTAATTTTGAAATAGGTGCTTATTCTCTGATCACCCTGTATCTACTCCAATGAAAGATTTCGATTTAACAAAAGGAAGTAAATTTTTTTATTAGCTTTGACTTTTAGGACATCATACCACATCATTTAACCGAACCTTTATGGAAACAATCACAAAACTCAAGGCACCCTATGTTGCCTTAGTTTCATTGCATCCACAGCTAGTTTGAAAGTTAAATAGATACATTGTTATTTCTTTTGTTCTATTTCTATTGACTCTAATTATAGTTGAAAACAATTTGCATAATTTTTATCAATATTTATCTCTTCGCATAGAAAAAAAAATGAATACATCCTAATAAAATTTAAAATAAAGAAATGACTCTATTTGCCCAAATACAATTCTTTATGAAAATGCTCAGTTACAATATACAGACAATGAATATACAATTGGATGTCTTTGTATTAATTGCAAAGTTTATATAGGTTTACTATATGAATTTATATATATTAATTTTATGTTCTGTCAGTAGACATTATGTGCCATAGTTAGATCAAAAGGAATGAAATCATATCTAATAGAATTTATAAACCGAATCTATCTTTAAGTTGTAAAGTTTTGATGGGTTTCGGATTATTTTCTAATTTGGAAGGACATTTTAAAATCCTGAATGAAAAAGCATTATTCATAAAATTTAGGTGATTGTAAAAAAGTGTTCATGTTTAGGCACCGTTATTTATTATGATCATGCTCGTGCAATACTTTAAATTTATTCTAGACGCATGTTGCAAATGCAAAAATATTAATTTTTATTACTCTGTTTGGTTTTTTATATTGTTAAAATACAATGAAAGCAAATCATTGAAACACACACTGGCATTACTATATTATTATTATATATATATTAATTTAGCTTATTTTTCTTATTGACATAATGAATAGTAATAAATACTAGGAAGCTTTCAATCAGTCTTCCTCAAATTAAATATTGAATAGGCCCCTTACACTAAAGGATTATTTACTTGAATAAAATGATTAACTCATAATTAGGTTTTGAAAAGGTTAAGATATTTTATTCTTATCGATAATTCACAATCGTGCAAAATTTTAAACAGTTCATAAAGAAAAGAATAAAAAATAATATTAAGAAATATGAGGCAAGTCATTTAAACGACAGTTTGAAAGAAAAAATAGAAAGTAAAAGAAGTTTTCCAGAATTTTTTTAAATAACTGTTGCAAAAAATCATCATTTCCTTGTCAAATAACGTCTAAAAATTAAACATTTTAATTTTTAACATTCTATAATCAATTTCCATTAATAAAAGATCAGAAAAAGAACATTAAAATAAATTAATTATTTTTAAGTAATATTTGTTCTTTAATTCTAAAGTATTGTTTTGCGAAAAAAAATATCATCCACCAAATTCTTCTTAAATAAGTTATTCACTTCTTAAATACGTTATTACTTTTAAAGTACAATGAAATTTAGAAAACGCAATATTGCCAATATGCTATGCTAAAGAAACACTTCCAAATCGAAAGAATATGTTTCGAATGAGTTTTTCTCTAAACGTGTAAACGTTTGTAATCAGTATGAATACCAAAAATGTACTGCAAGAACACAATAAAATTAAAGGAACAATCTAAAGCTAAAGTATGCATATTATTTATTTAAGATAGGTTTGAAGTTCACAACATCCGAATATTTTCAACAATAGAGTACCGCTACCAAAGAAGAGTACCAAAAGATCTTTCATTTTCGCTTTATAGTTACAATTAATATAAACAAAAAAATGTTACTATTATGAGAATAAAAGGAACAAATTAGTTCAATTAACGTAAAGAGGGACCTTTTCTTGTAAGAACATTTGTGGGACAATTAAAAACAAAGGTGAAACTCGGTTTAAAAAATTATTAAAAAAAGGTTAAAGATTCGGTTAAAAAAATACAAAATTCAATTAATTAAAGAAACAAAAGGTTTTGTGTTCTCGAAAAGGAAACGATTTTAAGGGCAAAATAAAAACTTAAATGAAGACATTTTTTTTTTTAATTGACGTGTTTTGAGAGTGCAAGCACACATAGCATTAAATGCTTTGCCGAAATCAAAATCAATATAGTAAATTTAGATGCGAAGATATACTGATCTTTTTTAGCTAAGGATCAGTATATTTTCTTTTTAAGCAATGCAATTTATTTTCTTTATGAAATTATAATAGTTATTTACTATATCCTACCTTTAAATTAATTTACAAAGATGATGCTAAAAAAGAATCTAATTCTTAATCATATAAATCGAATCTAATTCGTTATTTACATAAATCAAAGATTTTGCTTTAAAACCCTTTTCGAAACAACTTCAAAGCACAAGTTAAATATGATTCCTCACTTTTTTGTAATTTACACAAAATTAAAACGAGCAAAAATAAAAAAAATCAAGAAATAAAGTCCTTATAATTAGTAATCAATATACAGTTCTTTTCCTTACTCGCAGATGTTGAAGATATAACCTAATCATCTTTATCTCTAATCTTGTAATTTCCTCGATAGCTCGATTATTTACATAGCATAACAGTTTGCAATTCACTGGATGATTAGAATTGTGATAATTTCAGTATTAAATTGGTGTGTGCTCAATCAAGCTAATAATTAGATTTTGTTGTAATTTTTATTCAATAATAATTTCTAGAAATTAAATTCGTAAAATTAAATTAAAGGTAATCGTTTGCTTTATTTTTGAAAAGTTATACACAAATACATCAATATTTCCTTCAGGAGAACATTTCCAATGATTTAAGTAATTTTTTGAGAGGTTTGTTTATTTCTAATTTCAAATATTATTATCAGTGATAAATTGAAATATTAATTCCGTTAAATGTATTAGAAATTTAGAGAATTCAGGAAATGTGTATCATAAATTTGCCTTGTTGGACTCAAACAACTCTGTTTATGACATTTTCAGTAATTTTCCACAATTCAACTGATTGGATCTTGAAAGTTGATAACAATTCTGATAATAGCAATTTTCAATTACCATATTTTAAAGTTAGGTTGTATGCATTCACTAATTCCATTAAATTATTAATTCCGTTTCAATTTCATGAAGATATACATTTCATTTCTTTTTCTGATATGTAAATGTATTTCATAAGATGAAATAATATACCCGAAATCTTTAAAGGCTGTAAATTATACTATTTTGGTTTTAATAACTGTGCACCGGCATATATTTTTCACATTAACTATTCATATCAATCATTTAGTATGTTTTATTCCAAAATAAGGTCATATATAATATATAGTCATGTGACAATAGTAACTAAGAGTAATATTTAACTTGAAAATTCTGTTATGTTTTCATGTATAACAATACGAAAAGTAGAAATTGTAATATTCGGCATATAAATCAAAATAAAATTTGAACAAAACATTTTATGTATAAGAAATGCGAAGGAATCGGCAAATTTAATTATAATTTTAAAATTAAATTTAAATCTTTTTTTTTTCAAATTTACTTGGAACATTTATTTCTTTACTAGGGTTAAATAAATGCCATTTTCTTATCCCAACATAATAATAACTTCCAAGCTAAAACGTGTAAACATTGTTGGAAAAATATTTTTTTAAACTGTAGATGAAGCTAAAATATTTTTCTCAAATGTTTTTCATTTGCTGGCGAAATAAGTTTATTTAAATGAAAGCGGTTTTAGTTGAATGCTTAATGAAAATAAAAATATTTTAACAAATGAATAATAGATTAAAAAAATTAGGGAAAAAACTTGACATAAATCAAATTGATCTTCATGATGCACTAAAACTGTAAACAGGTTGTGTGTGTGTGTATGCGCGCGCTCTCGTAGGAACAAAAATGGGTTTTACTTCTTAAAATTTAACAATTTTCTTTCTATTAATACCACCGTATTTAACATATAAATTAAGTTTGCATTTTGAATCAATTTTTGGAAAAGTATTTTTGCCATATTCCGAAACAATTTATTTCACATGAAAAATTTAAATTTCATATACTAGTTACATGTGCATAAAAAATACTAGCTTTTCTTAAAAGTGATGTCAAAAAAACTAATATTAAAAAAGAAAAAGTTAGCATACTAAACTTAGAAAAGTACAATTCTCATTCAATGTGTGTGTGTGCGTGCATTTTCCATTAGAAATGTCTAAGCACTGAAATGTAAAGCACTCTTCTTTCGAATTTACTAGCATTTCCTTCCATACCATAACAGCGGAGATAAAAGATAGTAGAAATTCTTAACATTATAATCTCCATTTATGTTTTGTATTAAATTTAATTCTATTTAACTACCTTTTAAATATAATGGTAATTAAAATTTAAAATTATACATGACTTTGAAAAATGGTCCAACATTTTCTTCCTTCATTATCCCCAATTAGAAGAGATTATAATTCATTAATGGTTGACTATACATAGAAATGGCATCAAGTCTGCACATGATAAAGACTTTCTGAAAACAAATATTTGAAAAAATGCATTTTTGCATAACAAATAAATGATTCATTATAACATGAAAATATATTTCATGAACCATGATTCATAACTGTTTGAAATATTTTGGTCCACAAGGATTACTTTAGTATAAATTAAATGATGACATTTTTTATATATTATATATACAATATTCAATGAAACAAAATTTATTACCATATTATTTGCCCTATTTTATAATTCCTTTTATAATATAATGTAAATTAGAGTAGAATAATATTTCATTCATATAACTTTAGTGTTAAGAAATATATTTTTCCTTACAGGAACAAATATAACTTCAAATAAACTAAGCAAGAAAAAATAAAAGAAACAACAGTAATAAATAGGAAAATTAATATGCGTCTAAAAACATGTATTCAGAGGTACTGTTAAAAAATTTTTAGGTGACTGTTATTTTTTACAATCTGGGGCTTCCCTTATTCTTCTTTACTTCCCCCATATTAAGATAATAATGCATTCAGTTATTTCATTAATTCCCATCATATAAATTCATGTTTCATATCTTCTGGGTTCCAACAAAAAGATGGCAAATAGTATCCAGTTTTTATTACAGAAAATAAATGATGGTTTACATAAGTAAATCATTTTCCATCCTCATTAATGTGAATTTTTTTATTATTAATTTGCCGAATAGAAAAAGAATTTCTACATAACCAATTATTCAAAGGCAGTAGTATTACAGGTAGAAGAATAAAGTGCAAAGTGAAGTAGTAAATACCATTTTAAATTTTTTTAAACCAAATTATGGGAGTTTCTTTAAAAGTAATTGCGAGATTTTCAACAAAAAAAAAATACTTGTTATATCAAGTATTATTTAATTTGGGGGTATAAGTCTAATAATAGTAGTCTAGTAGGTAGTAGGTAGTCTAATTTTTTTCTTAAAACAAATAGTATTGAAAGAAAACGAATTTCATCTCATAAGAATAGTTTTTATTAAAAAATACATAAAATTTGGCATGAATTATAGCGTATGCCTGTAATAAATATAACACACCATATTTTATTATTAAACTTATTACAACTGAATTTATTTTTCCTCGACGTATTTCGTGTACTATGATTAATTTTAAGTTTCTTTAAAGCAAAATTTAATGGCAGTAGAATTTTGAAATATTTTTAATATTTTATAGAATTTTGAACAATTTTTTCACATTGTTTACTGATATGAACTTCATATCTTTTATTAAATTCACTAAATATATTATCAATTATCAACAAAAAAATTGAGGATTTAATATTATTTTTTTAATATTTTAAGTTAATAAAAAGGAACGTAAATTTTGAATAATGGCTACAAAGTTGTATTTAGCTAATGAAAAGATAAGTAAATTGACGTATTTCTAAAAAAATACAATGTATATGAAAGTTTCTTAAGTTACACAAAAAGTTAAAAATTGACCTTAACAAATAATAAAGTTTTGTTAAAATGTTTATCCTAATGAATATAATGAAATAAAAAATATGAAAGTTAAGGTTAAAAAAAACCCTTCAAACTACTCAGTGACTTAAATGTAGTTTGGAGTCCCAGATAATCATAATAATGAAAGTTAGGTATTTAATATAGATGTATTTTTAACTTTTAAGATAAAAAAGAGGTATTAATTTGTAATACAATGTTAGTTTCTTTAATGGACTTAAATATGTGGTTTCTTACAGTAAATTATAGTATCTAAGATGTTTTATCGAAAGTGTTAGAAACAATTTAGATACAATTGTTCGCTGCATTTAAGAAGGAAGTAACTTTTCAAATAACTTTTGGTATTGTTTTGATAAAAAAAAATATTGATATTGTTTTCAAAGTATGGTTAAATATTTAGGACAATATTTAAATCGTTCGTAGATCTCTGGTTCGAAATATTAAGTAACTTTTAAGGAAAGATACAAACTATTTTAATCTATACATTTTTATAGAATGCTGCCTGAAACTGATATCTAGAGGCAAAATTAAGAAATAGATACTTAAAAATTTCATCATTTAGAATAGTTAAAAAAATTCTTCAAGTAATAAATATTTAAAATTACGTCTATCAGCAATAATATGAGCTTTGAAATACTAGCCTAGATTAAATATTAGCTTTGAATGCTTAACATACATGCCTGGGATGAATTTATCTGAGAGCCAAGTCATTCATATAACCATTAACCTTGCATGCTTTTCACAATATCCATTAAAAATGTTTTATTGAGATTTTCAATATATTTTCAGTGACGGAGATACAGATATTATCAATTATTGTAAGAAAAAAAGGTATGAAAGCAACGGTATAAGATACCAAATTTAATCTCCTGCTTGATTCTTGTTTATGTATTTCAATTTTTATTTTTACCAATAATTTTAAAGCAAAAATATTTGTTGAAAGGAAATCTAAAATCACTGAAAGAATTCATGCAATGATTCAAAAAACACTATAACTTTATTTAAGTGCCTAAGGTAAAAACGTCATAATTCCCTTAGTGCATATAAGATGTAGGTCATAGTTAGTATTTAGAAAACTTTTATTTTACCCTGATAGTTTTAAAGACATCAATAAAGGGATTAAAGTTTCAATTTTTAAGAAGATTTTAAAGGAATCTATAGAGAATTACTTGGCAAACTCCAAAAAAATTCGGTGGATTCCTAAAGTTAATCCCGGTACCAGCGCGAAACTTTCACGCCTGGTTAGCTGTTCTCTAGAGTTTCTCCGAAATATTTCGAGGAACTATTCTTGTAGTGTTCCACATGGACTTTTCATTTAACCTAGAAGATAAAAAGTATTTTTTCTGTAAATTAAATCTGTAAATAAAGTAATTTGATCAAAACGCTACCCTTTATTTGATCGAGACGTTACAATACGCATTATATAGCCCCAATTTTATTAAAATTTGTCAAATCAAAAGCTTGCTCTTATTTCGCTCAGATTCAGTTATTAATCTTCATCTTATTTTTGAAATAATTTTTAGTTCTCTTTACATTGATGCAAAAATATCAAGAAGGTTCAAACATTTGAACTTTTCGATGATAAATTCAAATTATTTGACTTTAGAGGATTGTTATTCGCTAGACCCAGTGTTATTCGCTTTGATCTTTACTATTGTTATATAGAGTTAATTCAAATTCTGGTTTTGACAGTTTATTTTGCAGCCAGCATATAATAAATTCATTTTAAAGATACATGCCAATAAAGATAATATAGTTCAGTGTTGAGTGCAAGCACCCAATATATTCAATACGCTTACGTGTAATTTACACAGGATATTTCCAGAATATTAGTTTGGAATGCAATTCCTAAACAAACTTCTGTTACATATTGTTGCGGGTTTGCTATCCTAATCCACAGGGTCCTTTTTATTCGCATAGTGCGTGTGTATGGTGTGAGAAGAGATGAGCACCCAATGATCAGTTCTTTAGTAGGAGACACAAGACAGACGTTTATTTATTTACAGGTCGAAGGCAAGGCAGCACAAGGACGACAAATATTTACAACACTACTATGTATGGAAGACAATTATATACAGCCGAGACGAACACACAGGACAGCACACTGTTGTCCTCTACTGCAGATAGTAGCCCACAATAGCAACAGTAATCCACATACAAAAATTCCGTAGTGACAATGACCACAGCTCACAAAGCGGCCAGACAGGATTTAGCAGGAGAGGGAACCTTTAAGCGATTATGTCTACACTCTCGTATATCTCTCCCGAACTGGCTGAAACGACTTCTCTGCCTCTTCTTGCCTTCGCTGCAGACTCACTACTTCGCACAACGGGACTACTCCGCAGTTCAGGACAGCTCCATTCCCGACGATGACACAAAGGACTATGACGCACGATACAGGCTTTGTCAGAATATGCCACACAGCGATCCAGCAGTCCTCAGTTCAAGACCTCTCTACTTAGGTCTGCTCTGTCAACCGCCGTCACACTCCGTTCTGCTTCCAAGACCTCTCAGTTCAGGTCTTCAACTCTGCCGCCCTTCATCTCGATTCTACTGACCGTTCATCTTCTGCTTGATTCCTTCCTTTCTCTTCGCAGACTGACCACCTTATATAGAGACGGAAGGCGGGACTAAACCTTGTGGACCAATCAGGAGCATTTTGGATATATCTTGGCTCCTAATGGACGGATAGGAAAAGCTCTCGATGTTTCGGGTATTATCTATTCTATCGCCAAATTCGTCGCCAAGTCGCCAAATGGTAACCAAACTCTGGGATTACTGACACTACATCCATTCACTATTCAATACAGATTACTGTATGTCTGTCTTCCTTACGATGACAGTATTAGCGTTGGAAAGCAAAGCTACAGGTTCGTAACAATATCTTCACCGAATACTAATATAAATACCTTGTTATTTTTCATATTGAGTGAAGAATTTAAATATATTAACACTTGTTAAATCCTTGAAATAAATGCAGAAATACACTGTTTCACTGCTAAATTTTAAAATATGAGAATTCATTATAAACGCCTTATGCATTTGCAAAGCGAATAAAGGTAGTCCCTAAACTAATATTTTAATTAATAATACAAGAAAGATTTAAGATGAAAATTAGAATGGAATTATTTTT
>JAPMOQ010020905.1:1301598-1312466 GCA_026543055.1 Argiope trifasciata
ATAAACAATTTTAATCCAAATGAATGATATATTTCAAGAAATATGATGTTCATCTATTTGTAGACTAAATGAATTGATATTATTTAAATGTTTTTATGTTAGAGGGTTATGAAATGATATATTCATCAGCATAAATGAATTAAGTGTTTAAAAATAATTTGATTAATATCTATTCAAAATAAATATTTAAAAAATTCTCAATTTTCGATCAAAAACTTTGTTTGACTTTAACTATATCGATGTTAAGAACTACCAAATACTTTTTCAATGAAACACGACTCTCCCAGGAAACCTGGATATCATTGCGATATTCTTCCCCTTTTCGTTAAATGCAATTTCTTGAATAATGAGGTAATTCTGTAAGCACAAGATATTATATAATATTCCTGAGATGCTGTTCGATGTCCCGATTGTCTACCAATGTCAAAGAGATATAATAATTTGGTTGAATGTTTTTTTTGTTTGCAGGAACTTGTTTTGTTCCTAAATTGAACTGGGTCAAATGGGTTTTGAGGGCAGATGATTTTTCTCGGAACTCTCAACTATGTTTGCCTAACATAGCCATAAGCTAAGTGAGGATGAGTTTTTTTCTTCTTTTTTTGTACATTATCTCCTGAAGACCACATATTTTCATTGAGAATTTTGAAAAGTGGAGATAAACTTATGATTGTAAAAGAAATTCGGGCATTCCATTGTTGAAATGTTCACGAAATTTAGTTATTTTAAGCCACGTTCCGACGGTCTGGGGCTCTACAGATATGATCGTGAAATCTTCCGATTCCCCCATTGTTGGAAAAACCCTGCCTACGGATGCGATTCTGAACTTTTCGCAAATTGTCATTAAAATGAGCAAACATTAAAGAGCCACAGAAATTTGCAAGAAAGAGAAAATAGGGAAAAATGTGTCTGGATCGAAGTGACTACAGGTTGTTGGGACGCTGATTTGAAAACGAACAAATTAATATGGAGCTGGAGCTCTTCAAGATCATGCAGATTTTTTTTTCATAAGTTGCACATAAGCATCTATTTTCAATCAAACCCTACTTACATAAATAACTGTGAAATTAAACAGGATATATTTGGAGACACTTTTCTGATTAAAAGGCATTTTGTCTGTGATTGTACTAAATTCTAAATAAGAGATATGGTATTTTCGAATATAAAAATACCAATATAAACACCAGAAAAGGAAAATACTTTTAACATTCAATATATAAATTTAACTTTAATGTGAAATGAAAAAATTCTTATTCTTTAATATTTGCAAAAGTAAGTTTATTCATTCAATTTATTAAGCGTAGTTCGTTTTAAGGCGACACAGTAGATCAAAAATTATTTTTTAAAGTTTTGATGTTTAAAATTATACTTTATTTTTATTTTATGTAAAACTGCTTTCTAAAACAGTACACTAACTTTTTTAATAACATTTAACAAATTTTTAAAAAATTTCAATTTTTTGAAAATTTTGAGCTTTTTTAAAACCTTAAAACTTTTTTAAATATGAAAATTTTTGTCAATTTTTTTCCAGGTAGCTATTAGTATGCTACATAAAAGTTAGTATAGATTTCTTTTTCCCAACAGTATTGATTTTTTATTGTAAAAAACACAAAAAATATTCTGAAAAATGTAGAAATTCAGTCTTTCGACATTAAAAAATTTACTTCAAATCTTAAAACTCATTCCATACTAACTTTCATAAAACTTATATTTCTGAACATTTACAAAAACTTCCACACACCTACCTCCATTTTTAAGAAAGTCTTAGGCTTTCGAAATATTCCATGTAAGGAAATACACAAGGTGGAGAAAATTGCATTTGAAGTTTTTATTCATTTAAATCATCATATAAAATCTATCCAATTTGTCTGTAACTTTTACAAAATGTGATTTAAGTTATTCTATTTTGCTTAAAGTTAAAATGGGAAAAAATGTCTTTAAACAAAATATTTATTTGAAAAATAAAAAGAAAATCTAACGAAAAAATCAAAAATTCCAAATTTTTTTCTTAACACCTTTAAGAAAACTAATGCACATATCAAGTGTATATTTTTGATATTCTACTAGCTATTTCTGTTATTGTGCTTACTATTTCTTCTATTCTGCTTGATCTTGTAACAATTGATACAGTTATAACTTTTGAGCATTTTCTTCAAATGGTGCATTGGAGTTTTAAGTCATGAATACATAGCCCGAAAAGATAACTTGATGCAAGCAGTTGGTAAATTGGCAATATTTTTGCCAAATGAACTTTTTTTACAGGTGTTTGAATCTGAAAAGTAGGCGTTGCAACAATTTTTACTCTCATTCATGTATCGTAAATCTTCAATAACTTGAAAAAAAATTAAGTTAGAGCTTTAAAATTTTGCAGGCACATTCAGAAAGACTCAATTTATAAGCCAATATTTATACAATGTGGTGATTATTTATAAAATGAGTGACTAAAATTCAGCAGCTTTGCAGATAAAATATTTAGAATTTAAAAATTGGAAAGTTTCATGGAAAAACTAAAACAAGAAAAACAAGAATTGTTTATGTATTGTTAATACATTTATAGACTTCAATATTTACAACAGAGTGTAGAATATTCTAAATTATTTTTAAATTAAAATTTTTGCATGTTTTCCATTCAATTTAATTCATAGAAATTTGCCCGGCGAAGTGCAACAACTCGACGTGTCATGGAGTCCACAAGTCGTTGGAAGTCCTCTGCAGGAATATTGAGCCATGCTGTCTGTATAGACGTCCATAATTGTGAAAGTGTGGATGGTGCAGGAGTTTGGGCACGAACGGACCTTTCGATGATGTCCCATAAATGCTGAATGGGATTCATATCGGGCGATCCAGGTGGCCAGATCATGCGCTGGAATTGTCCGGAATGTTCTTCAAACCAATCGCGAACAGTTCTTTCCCGGTGACATGGCGCATTGTCATCCATAAAAATCCCATCGTTGTATGGGTACGTGAAGCCCATGAATGGCGGTAAGTGATCTGCAAGCAGCTGAACATAACCATTTCCAGTCAATGATCGGTTCAGTTGCACCAGAGGACCAAGTCCATGCCATGTAAAAACAGCCCACACTATTATGCAGCCACCACCAGCTTGAACAATGCCTTGCTGACAGTTTGGGTCCATGGCTTCGTGGGGTCTGCGCCACACTCGAACTCTACCATCAGCTCGTAACAACTGAAATCGTGATTCATCTGACCACGCCACGGTTTTCCACTGGTCTAGGGACCAGTCGATATGCTCACGAGCCCAGGAGAGTCGCTGCAGGCGATGTCGTGCTGTCAGTAAAGGCACTCGAGTTGGTCTTCTGCTCTCATAGCCCAAGGAAGACAAATTTCGCCGCACAGTCCTATCGGACACGTCCCTTGTACGTCCCACATTGATTCCTGCAGTTATTTGACGAAGTGTTGCGTGTCTATTAACATTGACCATAATACACAGACGTCGGCGGTCTCGGTCATTAAGTGCAGGTGGTCGCCCACTGCGCTGTCCATGATGGGATGTGATGCCTGAAATTTCATACTCTCGGCACACTCTTGATACTGTGGATCTCGGAATGTTGAATTCACTAGCGATATCCGCAATGGAATGACCCATGCGTCTAGCTCCAACTAACATTCCACGTTCAAAGTCTGTTGATTCTCGTCATGCCGCCATAAATCACGAAAAACCTGTTCACATGAACACAAATGAAAGCTCTGGAAAACGAACTGCGCATTTATACTTTTTCGCTGCGATACTACTGTCATCTCTATATTAGAATATTGCTATCCCATGACTTTTGTCACTTCAGTTTATATTTATATATATATATATATATATATATATATATATATATGATTATTCCATGAAAAAATGCAATTAAAGTTTAAATTTCCATCAGTTCAATAAATATCAACAAGAAAAAGGAATTATTTACAAATGATAGGTAATAACATTCTCATGCTAAAGCAACTGTTGTAATTATATGCTGACCCATATAAAAAGTTCCTTTACTAAAAATGAAAGATAAATTTTTCTGTATGTGCAAATTTGTAAGAAATGAAATCTACTACCTGTTAGTACAACTGATGTCAGTTATCATTTGTTTTTCCATTCAAAAATGCTTTGACAATAACACTTGTTGTGAAAATGATGCAATAAAGTCTTTCTGAAAATTTGATATTTGTGTAAAAGAACGCAATATTCGAAAGAAGAGAAAGTCAAAAGTATAAAAAAGTAATCTAATAAAATATTTTGAAACTAATACTATCTTAATTAATGATAAATTAACTGCATCAATAGTAATTTTCTAAGTATGTTTTACATGATTCACATTATTTCTCTTTTATTTTTTATACAAAAACAATTTCTTTCATATCATTTAAGTTTAACAAAATCCTTTGATGAAAGATTAGTTCAATTTACTTATAACATAATCAATGTTGAAGCTGCAGTTGTTAGAACTGGGCATAATCTATCGAGTCAACGCGCTGTATTTCAGCATGGAAATTTCCATACGATGAAATCAATAATTTTGGAGTAGTGAGAATTTTTGTGTAACACACATAAATATGAAACGAAAGAGGAAACTAAGAATAACTTCTTATCAAACATTACTTGATATTTAAATTTTCTAATACCAATCATCAAATTATGAATTTGTCAAACAGCAAAGCTAAATTGGAATTAATTAATTCCAGAATTTCGACAATTTTACAACTTCTTTGCTTCTAATTGTAACTGCATTGTCAAACTAATCTTAAATTATCCTAAATCTCCAAAAGTGAAACTGAAAACCCACGACTCGAGAACAATTCAGAAAACGTGTTGTTCTTATCCCAGAAGAAGAGATAATACTATTAAAGTTGAATTGGCCTAACAAGTACTTTTAATTAACATTTTGTAAACTCGTTATTCTGTTTCAGCAAACACCTGCCGTTCGTTTAATTAAATATTTAATCCTGAATGAGTTCGAAAAGAAAATAATGTGGTGAGATGAAAGGGGATTCATGCCGAGCCTCAGGGGTGGGATAATTTGAGTCAGGTTACTTCTTTTTGCAACTCCTTCTTGCTGTAGAGTTGTTGCATTGGCACGGAGAAGTTGATTTAATTACCTCAGACAGATAAGAGGAGCTATTCATTGTTTTAGTTCCCTTCTTGTTAATTTGTTATTAGATTTAATCAATGAAATGCTTCACAGTGGAAATTATATTTTTTTCTTCAATTTTCAAAATCTTCATCTTCTTCTGTTCAGTAACATTTAACCGGTATGTTATAAAAAATGAATGCTTTATTTATATATATTTTTTCATTTTTCAAATTTATTATTATTTTGGTTTTTAAGTAAAATAATATTTTATTTTCTACTAGCTGATACCTGGCTTGTTGCTGCCACAAAATAAATAATTTTGGAAATATCGTTTGCAATTTGAAATAGTTATCGTGTTTGGTTAAGAATTATATTTATTTTTGTATCGGTAATTAATACATTAATTGAAATCGAAGGATATATAGCATTTATTCTATTTTTATTATTCTATTCTATAAAGAAATATTCATTTCTATGTATTAGATTTGTGTATTCTTTTCGAGCTTGGTGTTCTTTCAGAATGATAGTAAAAGAAAATATTTATGGTATCTCGTGATTCTTTTAATATTCATTTCGAATTTGGTGGTTAATCCATGATTGATAGATGCGGTAAATAGATTGGAAAATATTTTTTATTCTTTAAATTATTGTATTACACCTATAATTTTCACGTAAGTCCAAGCAATATGTTGTCGAAGTTTTATCGGAATTGGCTGAGCGGTTCGGCTGTGCATGACAAACATACAAAAACGGATTCATTTTTATTTCTATCGATTGCATATTAGATAATTTTACTATGCCTATAACCATCACGTAACTGCAAATAATTAGCAGTAGAAATTTTATCGGTATCGAATGAGATGTAAGGCAGCTATCACATAAGAGACATACGAATAAACATTCCTTTTTACTTCTTTTCTATAATTACTCATTTTATCGCATGCATTCGAATATTTAATATAAGTAACGAGTTCTGCATAAAAATTAACCTCTATGTTTGCAAAATTTGAAATGATTTTGATTTCACCAAATAATTGAATTTGGTGTTTATATGAATTTAATCTACATAGTTTTCACTTTCAACAGAATATAGTGCATTTGAGTTGTATTGTCCTTCTGTAGATTAGAAAAGAATATAAGCACTGTAATATTTATAAGCTGAAAAAATATTTATTTCAGATGTATTTATATGACTCCACCCAGGTTTAAGTGTTAAAAAAGACTTTTGTTGATATAAATGATATTTACTTTATGAAACTTCAATACTTGTTCATCTTCTGTGTAATAAACCGAAATGTAAATGACTGTTTTTAATGAGAATATAGAGCCATTTTTTATATTTATAGGAAAATCTTATTTGAATATTTTTAATAAGGGACATTCAGCATGAAGCGATACAAATTATAGTCTAAAGAAGCACTATCTGATGAATGCGATTATATGTGGCAACGCATTTCAGTGAAGAGATTCTGAAATTTATTTCATTAATTCATCAATATGTGGGTCTCACCACACCCTCTTTCTCATTATTATGGACGTTTATCCTTCAATGCTTCTTTCAAATTTATATCCACCATTTCTAATAATTTGATTGTATTTTGTCAATTCAAGTCATATATAATGCAAATCATCACTTTTAAATCAAGGAAATTAATCATTGTGAACTGTATTCGATGGGGCAAGCTTCCCAGGGATATTTAAAAGCAAGTCAGACCTTTCTACTGTAATTTTCTAAAGAAAAGAAAATAAGATAATTTCCCACAAGTATTGTTTACTTGACCTAAAACTCAAAATGTCTTCCAGGTTAATATTTTTTTTAAATATCAAACATAGTTCATGCATTAGTTTTAAAGACTGGAATTAAACCTTCCAAATACAGATTTCAGTATGTTGTATTATTAATATCTGTAAAATAAGTGTGGAATAACATTTATACAGTTACAAATTGTGACATGTGACATTCTGAACACGTTCAACTAGTCAGATCCTTGCATATAGGATTATCAAATTTGATAAGATAGGAATCAATGATGACGGGTTTCTCAAAATTCTAGTTAAATAAACTTTCAATCAAAAACTTAATGAAAGTTTTGAACTTTTCAAAATTCTAAATGTTTATTATTGCATAAATACTGTATTATCATAAACTAAAACTTTTAAATATATTATCGAGTCAGTGTTATCATTTCTATTTCCTTATGCAATTGTGTCTTTAATTTTCATAAATTAAATATGGACATAGAATGCATTTTTATTTAAATATATTTTGTTTATAGAATAAATTTGTTTCTTTTTCACTTTCAAACAGAATCGTATCTCTAGTGAAAGAAAGTTAAAGTACATCCATTTTTATACCCTACTGCTATTTCTTACGATTTATTTGGATTTACAAAAAAATTAAGGTAATGCATTTCTCCCCTAATAGATTAGTAAAAAAGCTTTTATAATAGTTTGTTACATTTTTATAAAAATGTGGTTTATAAAAATATTATTTGTGGAAGTCATCAAGACAAAATTGCACTAAATATTTAATAGAAATTTTAGCAATTATTAATCCCAGAAAATCAATCTTTATTAAAAACATTTAGCAAAAAATGAAATTCTATAAAATAGTATTATCTCCGTAACGTTATTCCGATTTATTGAGGTTCCCTTTAGAAGAACGGCCAACCTAGAGAAATATTAATTTTAAAGTCAAGCGAAACTTAAATATTAAGTTTAAATTTTGTTTTCTCCGTCCTCTTGAATCCTCTTGAAAGGAGGATTCTCCTTTCAAGAGATCTCCTCTTGGAAGTAGCTTAAAAGATGACATATCAAAAGGTAATTCTCTTAGTATAATTTGACGTTTTGTACGTGAATCATATACCGAAAATATTATATTAATCATCGATTTTACCCGGGGGGGTTGATTACTCTCAGAAATTCAGACTTTCCAGGGTCAGAAAAACAAGTTTGGGGGCATCTTGTTTGTCTGTTAGCATGATGCTCAAAAAGCAAGAAGATTAAATTATGTATATCTCTCTCCTAGATTAGCCTGAAAACAGATGCACGTTTTCAGTGAATTCCATCGAATGCTGGGTGTATGATAAAAAAATAGCAGATATTCTAGCTAAGAATGGCTGTGATCTACCGATAAGCAATTCAAATTAGCTTACTCCATTAAAAATCCACTCCTTAAATATACAGCAATTGCTCTCTGTATGGCGTCTTCAACAGGTTTACCATTGGTATGCAGCCAATAGTCCTGGTTTGTCCCTGTCATGAAATGACCCAAGGCCTGTTCAATCTGCCATGGCGAGTTTAGAAGTGGCTTTCTAACTTGTTTGAGATTCTTGAATGGGGAGAGGGCTTTATCTCCTTGTTTATGTTCCCTCTATGCTAGTCCTGCCCACCTTCTTAATTATCTTGGCGCCTCCTGGAGGCAGCTGTAGGATGAGCCTGTTCTCATCTTTGGGGATCTGGCACGTTCGGGCCTTTTGGACCTAGTGTAGCCTTGCCAACACTAGGGGGATAAGTAACAGCAACAATTCAGTATATCGTTTTAATACAGATAAGCAGAATTCTATCAAATTTTAACAGAAATCTATTCCAAGAAAATTACGCAATCCCTCTGTGCGAGTGTAAGAAGAATGATAAATATGAAATGCATATGATTAGATGGGTGAAATTTGAATTCCAATTTCAGCATTTGAATATTAGATTTTATTTTTAATTTAAATTGTGTATCAAATCTACCAAAATTTTAATCATTTTTCGATCTATAAATTTGCATTCATATGAACTTTATAACTAAAATGATTATAAAGATAAATGAAATGATTTTGTAGCTAAAATTGTAGCTCTAAATTAAAATTTTATTCAAATCAGTCAAAAAAGAATGTCCAAAATACAGACTCGGATTTTTTTCACTGTATTACAAAATAAGCCCTGTCTTATGCACTGAAAATAAAAGTCTCTATATTCATGACATTCATGGATAGACAAAAGAATTAGTGAAAACATCAAACTTAGTTTGTGAACTCATCAAATTTGATGGAGAGTACTCCTTCTATATTGCAATCAAAATTTAAGTTTGGTCTTTTAATGAATATAAAAACAAATTTTGATATCATTTTACTTAATATTTAAAATTCCTCCTAGGCCTTATCACATGGTGAAAAATCATTAGCAAACGACAACGAAAGTGACGTCACTGTCGATGTTTGTATGATTGGTTGAATTTAGTTTGCAAATAAAATTTCAGTCACTATCGTAATGAAAAACTTGCTGGACCGGTTGTTTGCGAGTATGAACTGAAAACTCCTTACGAAATATCCACCTTGTGATAAAACCTTAAATATAAAATGAATTCTAAATAATTCAAAAGTGTTCCCCACTTTGTATTTTAAATATACAGTGAGGTTCATCAGAAAAAGCATTTTAAAACAAATCAGTACAGTTCTTGAAAATTGGGTATGTATTGGGTCGTTCGGAAAGCCATTTCGTATTTTTGTGTCAAAATGAAAAGAAATTTTCGTTTAATGAATAAATTATTTATTAAATTATAAAATTGCCATTCTGGTCTAATACCTTTTGCCATTCTGGTCTAATACCTTTTGGTAGTAACATGATTACACGCTCATAAAAGTTTTGGTCTTTGCTGTAAAAAAAACTGATCGAGGTGGTTTTTGGCCTCCTCATTTGAAGGAAAAATTTTGCAAATCAGTTCTGGTACTGATGTACTGTTAACACATCTTCTCCACACATATTGGCTAATTTATTTCTGGCTTGAACAGCATTTTTACCTTTTATAGCAAAAAAGAAAAAAATGACGAAAATGCTGTTTATTGCTCTCCATATTTAAAAGGGCACCATCCAAAAACTACTGCGAAGAATCAGCTGCACTTTTTCACACTCAAGCCTTGCTATATCAGCTCTTAAAACATAAAATGATTTTGCGGTTTAAGTATGAAATTGGGTGCGAAAAATGCAATTAAATCCTTTGTCAGGAAAAAACGAAATTACTTTCCGAACAACCTAATACTTTTCTTCATTAAAGATCTTGTGAATATTACTTTTTGGTATTGAAACTTACGACATTCAAACTGTACAAATTTACTCGTCGTAAGATTTAGATTGATTTTTTTACCTATAAAAATCGAGACTCAGTTAAAATGAAGGTGTAGCAATATTTTAATTTTATTTCGCAACAGAAGAAGGTTACTAATAAATTGTTATCTATGATTTCCATGATTGCTGATAGACTAATGAGACTTTCTTTCAAACAATCATAATTTTGAAATAAAAAAATTCTTCTTAATTCCTCTCATTTTTCTTATCTTCTGAAAAAGAGTTAAAAGACTTCGATACATGTTTTGATCTAGAGCTACAAAATCTAAATTCAAATATATTTAGAAAGTAGAAAAATACACTTTGAATCGTGTTTTCAGAACTTTAATGAATTGAAAACAATGACAAATTTCGGAATTTGATATGACTTCCTAACTAGGACGAAACTAAATACTAAGCAGATTTAAAATTTGAAAAAAATCGCTTAACGATATCAATATAATTGTAAATGTTTTTCTGAATTTCAACGATCTATGAATATTAATTTTTCCCTATTCTTCAATAGATTAATTTGTTGGAAAGAAATTTAAAGCTATTTCATTATTTCAAATATTTAACCTCATAATTATTTTGAATTGCTGAAAGCTAAAGCAGAATTCCGTGTAATTTATATTTTATAAATTCTGTGTAATACATATTTTATAAATTCCGTGTAATATATATTTTATAAATTCCGTGTAA
>JAPMOQ010020905.1:1319595-1350834 GCA_026543055.1 Argiope trifasciata
ATATATATATATATATATATTTGAAGTTAGGTTTTAAACATATTCTTAATTTAAGAAAACAGGAACAATTGTATTAGTTCTATAGAAATGCAGTCTATCGATTCATATAGAAGGCAAGAATCATTGTACCACGAAACAAAACTTTATTAATTTGCACCAAAACGTCACTGCGCCAATCCAGACTAATAATCCAGCAATACTAATCTTAAATCACTTAACTCAACTATCCTAGAATTTAAACTATCCTAGAAAATTAAAGCTTTTATGTTAATTCCCTTTGAAGTTAATTCCCCCATTCGAAAACATAAGAAATTGTAAAAATTCGGCAACACGAATATGTAGAAACATTCATATAGTTGAGAGGAATAGAATTTGAGAAAAAAAATGGAAAATATCCCTTAGTTTAACGTTTGGAACAACTTGTATGTAAAGAAATGTGAGCAGCTTGAGTCAATTCGAGCTTCAGAAACTTCAGAAGTACATGTGTATCAATGTTAAAAAAATTATTTTGTTGCTTATATTTCTTGCAGGTTTCAAGTGTCAAGCGCCAAATTACATAGGTTTTCTTATGGATTTAAATATTAAGGGCTAAATTAAACAAATTAAGGTTTGGATTTATGCACTAAAAAGAGAATTTAGTTTCCTGCAATTCCAAAATGCCATAAACGAGATTTTGCAACTGAGAATATTTAATATTCTTAATCCTCACCTCAAACCGAATAAATGCATAAATAATTCCTCGAATGTAAACATATAAATTTGAATAATTCAGATTTTGAGTGTAAATAAGAAATATAAATTCAAATCATGAAAACAGTTTTGTAATATTTCGATCGTTTACAACTCGTCGTGGAATATATGAATAATAATAGGAGCTAATTTGTGTTTCACTACTTAACACTTTCAGCTCAGTAAAATGAATATTTAGGTGCATTTTATAATGTCCCCCGTTTTATAACACATCGAAATACTTCTTATTTTAACTTTCATTGTTTATTTAAAGCATTCTAATTTAAAGCTGGGTATTAAAGACAAAGTTTTCAAAGTTTGTTTGACATGAAGAATTTAAAATCAACAGAAAGGGATATTCACATTGTAGATTATTTAATGCATTTACTTTAGCTTTGTTATCCGTGTGTTAACCAGACTTTTATAATTTAATTGATGATATATAAAAGTAGCAGTAAAATCAGTTATATAGAAAAAATATTAATTGTTCTCTCGATATAACTGAATTATTATTCTTAATATCACTACTACTTTTATTTGCTTAGTTACTATCGTTACTAAATTTACGTGAATGTAACAAAAATAAAATAAGCAGTCCTGCCTTAACTTAATAGCACATAAATAGTATACAATATTATATAGCATTGGTCAATATTCATAATGTGGAATGATAAAAATCACATAATATTTCACCATATTGATAACATTGATTAAAACCTTTTCGCGACGGGAATCGCTAACGCGCGCTTATCGCTGAGGCCGGCAGTTTCTTTTGCGAGTGTCTGTCCAGGGCCGGAGGATTTTTTGCTGTTAAGCCTAAATCCATGAATTTACAGAAGTATCAACGCATTGTTTAATGATTCTCTATATAGAATTTGAACGGCATATGCTTTTTTATACATTTATACATATTTTATTTACTTAAGTCATTTCTTGTTTAAATATATATTTCAGGCTCAGTTAAATATTTGCGACGTTTCGACATTGCAACGGTAAAAACAGAAAGAATTCACGTCTACAAAATCTAATTATCCACTAAAAACTGGACTGCAAACCGAAATAACCAACGCTCTAGCGAAAATAAAACTCCCTATTTACTATAAACAAATACCACGTGCGAATTTAAAGAGCCGTCACAAAGCATTCCATTCGGAAGCATTTATTTCCCCTATGTTTATATAATCGAAAACCACGTGTATGTGAGTCATGCTTCTCTCATTTCGAGTAGAAGGTCAGATCTACATGTATCTGAAACCATATGGACATACAATGCCATCTTGTGCCGAAAATTATATTTTTTAAAACGTTCTAGGACACTGGCACAAATGTGTGACGGCCGGGGGTGAACGAGAAAAGGCTCTGTCACGCCGGTGTGTCGGCCGGGAAATGAGCGTGTTTCTTGCTGGCACGTATATGTGCCAGTAGGCGCGAAAGGGTTAATATTCATAATGGGATATAACATTGTGAAATATTGATTAATATATAATATCACACAATACTGTGAAACCAGCTGTGTTGTCAGGGTAAGTAAATGCATTAATTTTCTTTTCGTTGAAATGTTATCGAAAAAAAAAGATATTTATATTCCTAGATATGATTGATTTTTGACGTATACTTTATAAACGTATTGGACTTTAAATTTTTGTTTTGTTTTCAAAGCAAGATCTTTTATTCGATTTCCTAATCAATTCAAAATTTTCAGAATCTTTTGAAAATTTGTAAACTGGTATATCAAAAAGTAAATTTACGTATTCAGAACTTATTTATCGATTAAACAGTTTATTTAAATTAAATTTTGATCCAATATCAAGTGGCATCACCTGGTAGTGGCCATTTGAGAAGAACTGATGGAAAAATTCTGTGATATTTGTAATAATAAATTGAAAATTTATGAATAAATATTCAACAGATTAATACTTAAAAATTTTCGATTGGTCATAGAAATGACTTTATAAAAACTCTTTTAAGAAATTAATTTCCATTTCCTCATTAATAGATTATTGCATTTCCAGAAATATTTCTTAAATATCAATTCGTGTAGGACCGCAATGGCCTGATGGGAAAATCTTGATTTGGGAACAGAATTTAAGCTCCAATTTCTTCTAAGAACCGTTGTGTAGGGGTATGTAGCCTGTAGGGGCCCAAAGTCATCCCACTATAGCAGAATGAAAGTTTAAAGAAGGAGTGCCTTCTAAAGTTTGTTCTCGACATTTGATCGCGGCTTAAAATTGCATGGTCCATCTCAAAATAGTGCTAATGGGGCTTTGAATAACAGGACATTAATATCACTAAATTAAAACAGACGCGTGCAAAAACTAAAGGGAAATTACACTTTTGTAATCTTTGTAACTTTTAAGTATCCAAGTTCCATCGAATTAGTGAACTGTGAACTGCTCTATGGGTCTTAAGTCGAAATCAGCTTTTAAATTTAAATGAAAATTGATTGTATAGTTTTACATTGATTATGTCTATAAACGCTGTTTCATATCTTATGTTTCAGTTGAAGTTTTAGCTTAAAATCTTACTTCGCACCCTTTCCTATATTAAAAAAAAAATTCTTAAGGAAATCACATCTATTATTAGAACCTTGTAATAGACATCAATATCAGTAAGGTATTAGAAGAAATTTCATAGAAAAATATACTTAATTGTAGAAGCTGTTTTTGTATATTTTCAATAAAATATTTAAAAAATAATATGAAAATGAAAAAAATTAGTTTAATTAAAAATACTAGTACAGCAAAAAGTATTAATTTTGCAGAACAGTAATAAGATAATGAGTTTTACTAATCACCAATGAGGAAAATCCATATTCCTGTTTAAATTTTTATAACATTTTCTCTACGTCTTTCAACCACTATTTTTCGTAAAAACTCAGATATAATGATACCAAATTATTGCAAAATAATAGTAGGTGTATAAATATTTTTCATAATTTAACAAAATCTAACGGAAGTGATAATACATTTTTAAAGAACTTTATGAGAGAAAAACAACTTTTAACTTACATTTTACTTACATTTACATTTTACTTACATTTACATTTTACTTACATTTTTACAGCAAAATTTATATTTTATAAATAAGCAGGTAAATTTTAAATCTAAAAATTTGCATAAAATCAAAATTGGATGATGTGTCTATAATAACTACATTGTTATAGGATCAAGATCAAGCTTACCTTTGATTTTTTGTTGCTTTTTTTACGTTTTTTGCTAGTAAAAAAATTAATAACTCGTAATTTAATATAGCTTGTAAAATACAATTTGAATGTTCCAATCAGTCTTTTTCAAACAATACATTTTATAAACTTTTCTTGTTTTGAATTTCAAAACTTAGTTTCCATTGTAGATTGCCTAATTTCACTATAATTTCAACTAATAATAAAAAAGAATTATGTATGCTTGAGTACTGCCATTCTATGTAGAAAACTACAGACGCTATAACTACCAAATATGACACAAAAATACTTAAAAGGTTAAACTATCCAATGATCAATAAAAGGGTTTCAAGAAATTTATTAGATTAATTATTTCAATTAAATAAATATTAAGAGAGACTGCAGTGTTTTCTGTAATAAATTATAAAAAAATTATTGAACAAAATGATTTTTATACCAATATATGTTTGAAATTTTTTTCTTTAATGACATAAATTTTGTGCTTTGAGATTTTTCCTAAATTTTTATATCGGTACAAACCACCAAAATTGGATGCAATTCATCGAAAAAAAATGAAAATATCTAATTAAGATTTCATTTTCATATCGGCTCGGATGAAAGAATTCTTTTTAAAACGAGCTTTTGTCTGTCACAATCTGTCTTCAGTTTATTCTTGATCTGTGAACCGTTGAATAAAGTTAATGAAGTGCTTTATATAGGAATCTGAAATGAATACAATGCAAAATACGGAATGTTCTAATGTTTGGGATTTCTTTTGGAAAGGTTACAATAGATCACGGAAGTCAAAATTACGACATATTTTCATAGAAGTTCACTTCACAGGAGAACACTGAGGAATTGTAAATTAAAAGAATTTTCGAAATAGAAATGAAATGGCAAAACCAATCATTGATGTTAAAAACAGTTTTTAAAAATTGAAAAAAAGCACGTTTTTGCATGCTTCTTCCTCTAATTAATCTTCAGCTCTATAGTCTTGGATCTATTGTTGCCTATTGGATCAAAAGCACTAAAAATGTTCTCCAATCGTCTTTATTACAATCTTTATTAATGTATAGTTCAATCGAATTATATTTATTCCTGTAAAAATCGCATAACAATTTTTTGGAATAAGCTGTTGAACTGTCTATCCAAAATATGCCTTTAAATTTGCACTGGATATGTTAATGGATAAGAACAGAAATATAAATTTTTAAATACCACTTTTTCCTCATTTTATAAAAGAGAAATTAACTTGAGAGTAAAGCTTAATTTTGTAAGTTTCGAAAATAAATATGAAACGTATTACATAAAGTATTGGTTGCTTAATTAAATCAGGAAAAAAAAATTTAAAATAGTGCAAATTTGGGGAAAATATTTATTATAATTTGTTTGTACAAAAGTTTTGGAATTAGACTTGGATATAAATTATGCAGAAGGAAATAACTAGAAAGTGGAAAAGAAAAATGATAGCCGTTAAAAAATGTTTAGAAATACGTTTCAACCAATCAAAAGATTAGAACTGAATTTTCCTATGCAATTAATTAAACATTTTTTTAAAGATCTTGTTAGATTTTTAATCATTTCTAATAAACAATTTCTTCATCTTCAACACATATGATATTAATTTTAAATTTATTTTACTAGTTTTGGTGATTTACTTTGTCACTATACAATATTTCAATCATGTCTGAAATACAATCTGACAGACATTCTGTCTTTCTTCATACGCATTAATAAAATTTTAAGGTTTTCAATTTACAAATCACAATAAAAATTAATAAAGTATTCCAAAAAAAATATTTTTTAATTATTTTTACAAAAATGTTGGGGGTAATTAGGTTAATTTATAGGTAACAAATGAAAGCTGTTTATATATAAAAACTCTTTTAATTTGAAATATAACTCTAGAACTTTGCAGATTTAATAGTTTCATACATTCCAATGGGTTTAAATACTAACTAAAAGCATTTTAAGTACGAGTGATAGATATATAAAATATTCTTTCTGTAAAAAAAGGAATTCTACTGTTATTTTTTAAAGCAAAGATATCAATCATCTTATAAATATAACGTAACACCCAAAAACATTTGAAAAAAATTACATAATAATTCTATTGTAATAGAATTATTATGTAATGACGGAATCTTTAAAAAATAGTCTTATTTGAGTTTATTTGCTCCTACTTTAAAGAATGTGACACATGCTGCTTTCTGCGTAAGTTATATCGGGTTCCTTTCTTATTATCTTGCTAAGCCTAATAGTTTTTTTATTGTTCAATAAAAAAATGTATCACGAAGCTCTCGTTTTAATTTTCATGCTGCTTTTCGTTCTGCTGTTTTTTTATCGATAGCAGACAGAATAGAATCAGATTTCTTCTCTTCTAACTGATAAGAATAAGACTACTTAGATAAAATAAGACGAAATTCTTTTGGTATCATTTATCACTCTCAATAAAGCAGGAAAAAGGGATGATAATTGACCATAAAATTTCTTTTCCAGATAACTCTAGGATAATTTATATTTCTTTAGAATTTTTCTCAATAATGGAAATATTATAAGAAAAATGCGGAATAAATGTAAGGAAATTAAACGAAATATCCCTATAACATTAGCCTGGGTATTTAGGATATGGTAGGGGCTTAATTTGATTTCTGCCTCTCTCTTTACTTGGTTCTAGTTTGCTAGATTTCCTTAAATTGTATAATTTTTCATATGTAATTTAATGAAGATAAAGGTTTGTATCCCCTTTTAAAAATAACAATATCTCAGAACTTCAGTACAGAAAAGAAGAGAAAGTAAACTCTATACTGTCTTTATGTTTTACAAAATATTAATTGTATTTAGTTTAGCCTATTTTAAATTCCAATTTGCGAAACGATTTTATTTGTTGTATATTTATAAATGTATACAAATATTGATTTGAATTTGTTTATTCTAATATATTTCTAAAATTATTTATAATATTGTTTTGAGCTCTAGTTCTTATTATTTATTCTAAATTTTGTCTGTAATTCTAACCAATGCTCTTTGATATTTATCTGCGTTATATGTAACGTATGATATTCTAAAACCTCTCTACTGATTTCCTCTTAAATTGTGAGTAACGGCGAATAAAATTCTAAATCGAAATAGAATATTGCTTTAAAATATAATATAGCTTCTTTTGGGTAGTAAAACTGTTTTATGCTTATGAAAATTTATAAAATTTACCACAAACTAAGCAAAAATTATACCTAGAGAACATTTTGGAAAACAATGTGCAAGTAATGAGAAGAATTAAAATGACTTCAGAGGAATAACAAATTGTTTATATGGTTTAGTTCATAGAAACAAATCTTGGGAATCAAATAAATTTTTATATGATTTGCTACGTACAACACCAGTTAATACCTAAACCATGGCCGAATTCTCGCTCTTTAAAAGAGCAAGAATGATTGGAGATAAGATAGTAAGTTGAGAAGACGTCCTCGTTATTTATTGATGGTTAAGAAATTGCAATAACAGAGGACAAAAAATCACTTGCATAGTAAGTAAATAGTACATAGCTTCAATATAAAGTATTATTAAACAGAACGAGAAATCAAGAATATTTATCAATTCGCTTTACATCATTTATAAGATTTTTTCACTTTAATCGAAGTGCAATGTCATTAAATTTCATTACGATGATATTGTATGTTTATAAACAAGACATTTTTGCAATAAAGGAGTCTATCACTTATTGATGTAAACTTTTAGAGCAAGCCAGTATATTCTTTTCATTCAGACTTTCACAGTAATACACATTTTTTGTTAAGACTCGCAGCATTGTTACCTATTGATGATTCTTCCATAAGCGTTAAAGACGATCACCACGTGCCTTGAAATTCTTTGAGGTGTGTCAAGATGTATCCGATCAAAATCACTGTAACTAATATTTAACTATCAGCAAATTAAGATATTAAGTAACACGAATTTGTCACAAATTTATATTTTTAATTTTAAATATTTGTTTCAATGTTTATTTGCTTATTTTCTGCGATTTGTAATTATTGCTCTCACTTATGGCCCGACAACCAATAAGACAGAGATCCTGCAAAGGAATTTCTTTCACAATTTGTCACAATTCTACAAATCTGATTATAATCCCTATGCTAAATTTCAGTCATTTAAAGCATTTTTAAGTTATCACGATCACAGACAGATAAACATAGCGCCAAAATATATATTTTGGGTCCAATGACATTTGAAAGGTAGAAATTCGTCACAATTTAGAAATTGAATATTTTGACAATTACAATTCTTCCTCTATATTTCGTGTATGAAAAAATAACGGTAAAATTTCGTGGTGAAAAAAATATATAGCAGCCAAAAACATTTTTGGAGTTGCTAATTATTGCAAAACAATTTAAGCAATTCATTTACTGAATTTAACTATAGCTCTCTATTATATAAAGATTTTCTTTAGGCACTTACTTTATTAAAACTTAAAAATATTTATAGAAATAATTAAAAAGATCCTTGTAATATTTCATAATCAATTATTTTTCTCTATATTTAATAGGATTCATAGTAAGCAAATAACGTGTAAAATCAGCATATATTATGTAAGTAAACTTCACGAATAACGACAAAATTAACTTCAAATTATTAATAGCATAAGGATATTCGAGGAATCAAGAATTTGCAACATAGTATTCTCTGCAACAACAATGTCTTAAGTATTCAAGTTTAAAATGTGGTGTTTTGCTTCTCACAAAATCCAAATTGTCTTAACAAAACAAGCTTCATGTTATTATATTCTCCGCACTGAAGATTAATTTGACTGTAAATAAATACATTGAATTCCTATAAAGTAAATTTTCACAATAAAAGTATTTAATCGTAAAAATTATTTCAATACTGATAGAAAACTAAAACTATAAAACTGCATATTTATAGATCAAAGTTTTTTTAAAAAGAAGAATTAGAAAAGATAACATTATATGTTAAAATTATGTAAAAATAATGTTTTCTATTCTTTAAAAGAGTGATGTAATTCTTTCGCAATCAATTAAAAATATCTTCAAAACTACAATTACTATTTTATTTATACACCGTAAGTTGTATTTTTGTATGTAACTGTGAATTTCTAAAAGTTTTTTTTATATATTTAACTTTGCATGTATTTCTGCTAAAATGATCGAAAACATGTTTAAAACACGTAAATCTTGATATGTTGAAAGTTCCAATGATAGAAATTACTTATTTAGTTTCTTGAAACAGGGAGTTGATAATTTATATAGATATAATATCTTCGTTATATGTAAATGAAAGATGATGAACGAAGAAATTGTTTATGATAAAAATTTAAAATGTATCATTTCAATCTGATACAGCGGAGGATGTTTTTATCAATGGGAAAGAAGAAATTATAACCAATATGCTGACATATACTTAATATAAGCTAATTTTTCGCTCAACAATTTTACTGGCGATTAGAGAAAAAAATTTGGAACGCGTTCTAACATGCCATTTCATGCAACTCAAAAAAGAGTTTGTGGTTTGTTCAAAAAGTAACTAAACTTTTCAAACTTTATTCGTGAAACAAACTATTCTTGAGATATATCAATACTTGACTAACTAACTTCTAAATATCTTACCTGGGTTGTCAATACACTTCTCCCAATGATTTTGCTGCTAGCAGATGCAGCGTTCAAACTCCACTGGAATAGTTCACAGCATCTTCTATAAATTGATATCTTTCTCTTACAAAGTTAATCTGAATTTTGAAATATCAAGAAATTGATTTTTGTTTCTTTTCCCTCACATTACGAAGTTGAATGTCTCCACCATGTTCTTTTTGATATCTAAATTAAATTGCTTTGGCTGTATCCTTAAATTTCTTGGCGGCATCATATATTTCATTTAAGTCGCAAATCCAGAGTCAAAATACAATGATCAGATGTTATGCTACTGTTCCCGATTCTATAAATTTTCTGGTCACAATTCTTCGATTCTGATTAACCAGAGATCACCTTTGATCAATGATAGTCGTCACCATAAAATTTTGGCTCCCATTATCTTTCTGATTCACCAGCATCTGTCACCTTCAAGCTGATTGTGTCCATTCTATATCTCTTTAGTAAAAGATATATCTGTTAGGTTAATTCACCAACTCCCATTTACTGTCTAAATTAATGTAATAACAAACTTTTACTTACTATAACATCAAGGGGCCAGTGAATTTTTTTCATAATACATCCCAGACAAATGAGAGGGGACTTTTCATAATTTTTATGCATTTAATTACTTTATACATTTTGATTATTTAAATATTGTCATTATAAATTAATCATCTTATTAATGATTTTCAAAAAGTTTTATTTTAAGGTACCATAAAGCATACAATAATTAATTATAAATTAAACGGTCAAAGTATAAGATAATTAAATGGAATGCTGTAATTGCTCAGAAAAAGTTACCTCATTTTATTTTATTATTTTTCAAAGTGTGTTTTCACTTATTATTATTCATTCAAAACAAATAGTTTGTATCTTTTTTTTTGCAATTTTCCGAAAAACATTATACTTAATGGGAACTTAAAAACAATGGAATACGTAGTATTATCTTAGTCATCTAGAAAATCAAAATAAAGCTTCATCAATAAAGCACTCCAAATTTTTTTTGCCTTAATTTTTTTCAGATTGCTTTCTTTATGTCATCTGAACTTTCATAAGGATTATTTTCCTCACATCACATATAAATTATAAATGTCATCAATTTTAATTCTTTTGACTTTCCTATGAAGAGAAGTCTAATTATAAGCGATTAATTTTGGAAGTATTTTTGCACTGATTCTTGTGAATTCGGTAGGAATTTTTTAATAAAAAATAAAAAATTTAACAAGTCTTTTGAAAGAGACTGATACATAATTAGAGTAAAAAAGAGAACAAAATATTTTTCTGTTAGAGAGTAATGAATAGTGCAGTGGCTTGGCGCAGAATGCTGTAATTTCTTTTTTCATATTTCTATACTAAGAAAGATGGTTTAATGAGAACCAAAGGGAAATAAAAAAAAATGCGAAAAAACTCATGAACTCTTTTTTCACATTATTATGGAGTTTTAGTTAAGCAACTTGTTTTCAAATATTTCTAATAATATCTCCTATTATATTTTTACATTTATATGCACATTACTTTAAGAAACCAAAATTTATCATCAGCATCTGACGATACTTCTTCTTGCATACAGCCGACCACCCCGCTACCACTGAAAGTAGCAGTATCGACAGGATTTGTATCTGACGATACCATATTTATACATGATAAATCTGCAATTTCTTGAAAAAAAAATTGAACTTTTCATTATATGGAAATTTTATAACTTAAAGAATCATTTTATCCCTTTTAAGAAGAAAATCATTTAGAAAGTATGCTTATAATTAAGGACAATTTTAATTCCTGCTTTGAGAAACAGATAGTTCTGAGAATAAAAAAGGAAATTATTTTCCAAAAGACATAATTTGACAATTTTTTTTTGCACTAATTAATCAAACATGTAATAAAAATTTTTTACACTTTAATTTAAATTCAATTCCTTTCAAAATTATTATATTTCATCTCAAATTTCTTTAAATTGAAATAATCAACTATTAGGTAAACTTGATTTCAATGAGTAAATGTGCAATCTTTTTAGGCTGTTATACTCTTTTACATGCAGGGCAAACACATTAATAATATAGTTGTTTAAAATTCAATTGCAAAAAAGTACATTGTGAATACAGGAGCATATACATTATTTAGCAGAAGAAAGTCTAATTAAATCAGTTTTTTTAAGAACTGACACTTTTAGCACTAGATACACAAACAGCATTTGAAACAAAAAAATATGTTGCGCAGTAAAACATTTATAGATAGAAAAAATACAAGTTTATTCAAATTTCAATAAGCATATGACTGTATGGCGGATGGCCAAGCTGCTCCCACTTGAATTTGGCCAGTTCCGCATTTATGACCCTGAAGAAGCCAGTTACCATGAAACAGAACCACACCTCCCTGAATAGCCCAGGTGTTTTATTCTTGTGTCTTGGGTCTGTGGTCACGATAGCCAGGTGGTAAATCATCGCTCCGGAACCAAAGGGTTTCATGCTCGTGACCCGATTCCACCGAACAAACGTAGTTTAAGAGGGTCTTTTGCACGTTAAATTTTTCAGAACAAACGTCCTCCCACTAGTGTAGTGTGGAGAGGGGGTGCCATCTCAGGTTTCGTCCCTGTCATCTGACCGGGGTTCAAAATTACGAGGTCCATCCAAAAATAGCCCTAGTGTTACTTTAAAACAGGATGTTAATATAACTAAACCAATACACCTCACCTAATACCAATACATCACACCAATACCTAATACCTCACAGTACACTGCGTAGTTGATAATTCTTCAATCCATTTACATACTGTGTTCACATGCACTGCCTTGTCAATTTGATGACGTTCTTTATTAAAGCTTTTGCTCTCTCCTGCGCATTCTCCAACTCCGGAGCATGCATGGAAGTGCGGAATATTCCAATCGCATTCCTAGATCCCTCGTAAAACATATATATTAAACGTTTTTCCATTTAACTTTTGCGTCTTATTTTATAACTCTAATTCAGTCTGCTGAGTTGGGACTATTTCTGCTTTTCTCTCTTAATAAATTGATTCTCTATGTTTCAAATAGTATGAGTGAGAAATGAGAGTGTATTGAATTTTCTTTGCACTGTTAAGATTCGAAACTCCATTTTTGACAGCTGTAATTGAATTATGAATCAATCACTGCATTTAATAGATTTCAGATTGCTTCATTTACTCTCTTCTTTTTAAAGTAAATAAAAAATATATAAACGAATCTCTCTTTCTTTCAAAATTCCTTTGATTTTTTTTAAGATAAAGCTTAATTGGATTTAGTAGATACGTCTTGGAAATAAGATATTCAGGAACAATGTGCTAAGAGTATGAGGCATCAATTTGTGTTAAAAAAATGTATAGTCTTAGAATTTTTTCATTTTTTTCGTAGCAAGAGAAATTCATTCATTCGTATCCATCAAAATTCGAAAGACTATTATGGTGGGTGAGAATATAACATTATTTATTATTAATATTATTAGAAATCAGTTAATTCTAGTTAATTCGATGTCTGAAATATTATAACTTTTGATATACTATTTGAATTATTTAATGCTATTCACAGGATCAGCAAATACCAGAAACATATTCAAGACATTAAACTATAATTGAAACGTGATAACAATTAATGAACTAAACATCTGTTGGTTCTAGCTCCGAGAGTCTGTTCCGGCTCAAAAACATTTTTGTGAAAAAAATTTAATTCAAAATCTGGATACTATATTTGAACTTAACACCTATTGGCCCTTCGTTTGGTGAATGGGAAGAAGCTGATTTCCTGTTTCCATCACTTAAGTTTTAGTTCAAAATAATGAGATTACAAGTTGAACTAAATATTGCCTGGTTCTTGTTTCAACTACTGTTTCCGGCTAAAGTGTTATTGTGTTAATTTTCAGTTCAAAATCATAATGTTATAAACGGAGTTGAACTATAATAGATTTTTATATAAAAAAAGGCTTCTCTGAAGACAGATTGTTTCAAAAACTGTTTTTTACATTTACGTCTTAGTTATTGGTCATCATATTAATTTTTAAAGAAGATAAATCAATACTCCTTTTTAAGCATACTTAGTACCTTCCAAAGATTTCTTCCTATCTCTTTTCTATTATTAAGAAATAAATTTATTTTATAGTCATAA
This sequence comes from Argiope trifasciata, assembly GCA_026543055.1. Classification (NCBI taxonomy): domain Eukaryota; kingdom Metazoa; phylum Arthropoda; class Arachnida; order Araneae; family Araneidae; genus Argiope; species Argiope trifasciata. The sequence continues at coordinate 1,333,242 of JAPMOQ010020905.1, forward strand.
AAAGGCATTTGCCTATGGCAGTTATCTACAATTAAATCATTTTTTCACACTTATCTTGAAATGTTTTTCTCATCTAACATCCATTGATCCATGCAAAAAAAATGATCTCTCATTCTCTACGAGTGAACCTAATCCAAGCCTTGGGGAAGAATCCTAACAAAAGCCAAACCTTCTATTCAGCTTTTTTTTCCTATATATATATATATTATTTTTTTCTTCATTTTTTATAAATAATATACAGTTAATAAGTGAAAAATTTAATTGCTAAGACTGTTTGAATGTCTTAAGATTTGGCCAGATCCTACTCAGGAATCATTTCTTCTTTCCATTTCAGCTACTTTTATTCCTTATTGTAAGTATTCGATAATAAGCCTGAATGAAAAAAAATCTGGGTTTTTTTATATAAAAAACATACGAATTCATCCGTAAGCTAATTTCGGTAATTCTGCTATAACTATCTGAAAATAATAAATATATAAGGAAATTCTATTTTAATTTTTTATTGTTCCTTTTTTTATATTGTTGAGTGATAAATTTAATTTTATTGATCTTTACAGTATTTTTTTCTTTCCTTTTCTCTCAGGCTATGAAGTAGAAACAGTTTAATGAAATTGGCACTGCAACAATTTCAGTGACGTTCAAGCATTTCATCGAAAAAACAATTTTACTTTACTGTAAAAGTTTTTTTTTCTTTTAACTTAAAAAATTAAAAGAACTTAAATTGTATCACGAGGTAGATAGATTTAACGGACTTATTCCCAAGTTTTTTACTAGAAGAAATATTAAAGCCATTCCATTTTATATAGATAAAGTAAAAATAGACACTAAATTTTCAGTGAAAGTCTTTGGTACAAAGACGTTTTGTGTGAAATATAAAAGACTTCCTTTAAGATAACGTTTTATGAATATTCAATCATTAAATTTTATCAATGACTGGTAAAAAAGTATCCTTAATTATTTTAAATCAATTTCATTATATTATGCTCATAACAAATCGTTTTGCCAATATTTTTTCCGCTTATTCTTATGTCTGAATATTGTATATGCTTTATTTCTTTCTTGAACAGTTTTGCGTTCCCCACAGAGATATTTTATTTTGATGTTTCAGAACTTTATTTTCAATTAATTGGTTAATATAATTAAAAATAATATATTTTAAATTTCATAAAAAAAACATTTTAAGTTTCACATTCAGAGTATTAAATTGAAAATTGATAACATAAAAATCAAAAAAAGAATAAATGAAAAGTATTATTTTCATTATATTGATATAGCATGCTTTAGAAAACCTTTTTATTGTCTTTTTATTTGAAAACAATCTTGTTTCACAAAGCGTTGATTCTAAAACGCAGTTATTGATATATTGTTACATATTATACAACGCCAGATATACAGTAAGGAAAAATAAAAAATCCTATTAAAAAAACTAGCTAAAGATTCGAGATGAAAATAGCTTTTCTTGTCCCAAATCTTTTGCTAGTCTTTTTTTTTTTAAAAAAAAAGGAGATGATATAAGAAAATATGTTCATTTTTTTTTAAATTGAAGAGGAAGAATAGACAAATGATCTTACTAAAAGATGGCGATTTTTACACATTTTTCTTCCACTAGAAATGCTCCATTATCTCACTTTAAATCAGTTCTCGCACGTTTTGTCAGACGAATGAGTATTTCTTTTTCCCTTTAATATCAAGAACGCAACATTTTCTTAAATCTATGGTTTTACTTAAAGCATGCATTGAATCAAAAGAATACTTTTTATTACGAATCGTAAAAAGGAGCACCTAAGTTGGATATCATTTTAAAGCCAGCATTCCGAGTAAAATTGGAGATCAAATATCTAAAGCAGAGGGCAATAAAGAATAAAAATAAATGTTTATTTATTTATACTCATGGGTCAAACTTTTGCCAGACACTACACGCATTAGCATACATTTGATAAAATTTTGTTTTTTACAGAACTATAAAAGCCACCAAACAATAAATGAAATCAAAGAGTAAGATAATGTCAAGAAAATAATTACTGAATACTCAAATTTAAGGCCTTAAAAGACAGAGTGCTTTTAAGTAATTGCATCATTTGGAAAGTAATAATAACAACAATGAAAGTCAGTCTTCCTTTTATGTAGCAAACTTCAGTTGCATTTTGAAAAACTAGTTTTTCTTTTAATTTTTCCAAGATAAAATTGTTTATAAATATATCCATTGACTAACTTATTTAGTAAGATATATTAAAAATGCCCCAGTTTAATTTAGGGCAGCACAAACCTAGAATTTTGTTCTTGTTTTAAATCAAAACATAAATACAACATTATAAAATGAGACATAAATTCTAATTAATGGATAAGTTCAAAATATGAGAGAATTTTTAGAATCCATTAAACGGCATGAAATTTTTGACAGAATCAATAGATGAAACCAATGAAATACAACAATAGAAATGTGCGAAAAATTGATATGTTGCTATATTTATAAATGTTAAAGTGTATATATGTAGGCATACCCATGAATACAGCCATTTTTCAAAAGAAAAACTATATGAAACTTTAATGCAGCGAAAACTTTATCTAGAGTAATTTGTAGACCCCGTATGTAACAGAAACGATTCTGTAATCTAAAATCTTCTTTCAAATATAAGTTAAAACATATATCGTTACTGTTTTATTCCTCATTGCTTTTTCTTCATTTTTGAAATGAAAAAGAAGCTTCTCAAACATTTAAATTCACATTCCACCCAAACTTAACAAGCGCTATTTACGCTCTAATACAATGATTGTGGAATACCATTGTTTCTAAGTAGAATTTTACTGGTAAACTCGATCGATGTATTAGTTAAAATTATTAATTAAATTTATTCAAATTTGTCTGATATATTTAAATTAATAGAGCTGCTTCCATGATCAAACTAAACCACTCACTTGCTTAAAAAAAGCAAGTTCACCACTAAAACATTTAGATTCTCATTCGTCCCAAACTTAACATGAGCTTTTTACGCTCTTATGCAATGACTGCAGAATAACGTAGTAGTAGAGTTTTACAAACGATTGTTAGCCAGATTTTAATTAAAATTATTCAAATTTAATTGATGAACCTCACTGCATTCAGTAGCTTTTCTAAGCAAACGAAACCACATTAATGTTCAGAAAAAGCAAGGTGAATATTTTTTTTATTTCCACCGTTTTATAAACTTTCGCAACATATAATTTTCCTATAAGCCCTAAGGGAGTAGAGACTGCAAGATTTCGAAATGAAAAAGCGCTTCCTGAGTTTATCGTTCCAAGGCGGGGGCGGAAAATGACTTGTATTTTTTGACTTTCTCATTCAATAAATAGAAAGCCTTTTTTACAGTTTTTCGGATGGTAAACGATAAAAATAATTCTTCTTAGATTTATTTATGCGTAGAGCACAATCTAACTTTCTTGGCATGAAACAGAAAGAATAAATACCATTATTTTCCATATTTAATAATTTCTTGATACTCATGGGATATTTTGTCCAATTACAATCGACTCCAATTCTTTTCTGCATGGGATGAATTATTTGCATTCCATTTTTAATTATCCGGAAAACTTAATTTTCCTGCTCCAGAAATGTTTGGTTATCTAATTAATCCGCCTGAAAAAGAATTTTGATTCCTTTATTTGATTCTTAGAACATTTTGAGAAAAATATTTTCATGCGCAGAAGAATTGTAGGGAATTTTTTAATAAGATAATTTAAGGACATTATTTAGATTGGTACGTACATAACGAAAAATTCTTCACAGAAAAGAAGTTTTTTGAAAGATGAATAAATTGAAACGTTGAGTACGAACAAAAACAAAACGTAATTATTCTTTTATTCCTTTCTTCTATAATTTCTCAAAATAAAAAAAAAATTAAATTAAATTGCAAATTTGAAAAATCTGATACATAAAGGTGATAAAAATACTCTTTGTAAACTTAAATTTTTAAGGTGTAATCAGAAATAATATTTCCAATTTTCAGACTTTATATTTATAATCCATCACTATAAATAATGCTTAAGAATTGGCTTATTTCCCCCTAAAATTTTTTAATAATTAATAGATGGTTAAGTTAAATAAAAGATGTCGATATGCATGAAATCGAAATTTAATTCATATCATGGGTCAACTGTTAAATAAATTATGAAATTATTGAAATAGGAATTTTTCACGAGAGCAGTCTATTTTTAAAAATCAGAAAAGTCAAAATAAGTCTTGCACCCCATGCGGCAGGGAACATGTTAATAAAATTCGGAACATAGAATTAACATCTGTAGTGTAGACACCTATCAACTTTTGAGCCAAAGTCAACTGGGTATTTAGCATTCTATTAATCTATATTTCAGAAATATGTAGACTGGATAACTCAAAAGTCCAATGACTTAAACGTTTCTAATCGGTATATTTTTGTCTACAAGTATAGCTCTGTGTCAAACCGTTGTTTCAATCATTTGAGAAAAACATCTGTAAAACGTAAATTTGATTTTTGGATACTATTAACGCATACTAAAGATTAATCACCAAATAACTCGACAAGGAAGACACTACAGATTTTGTTAAAATGCTAAAGTCACTCGAAAATTAATATTTCATAACTATTGTAAGCCAATGCCATATAAAATGTCCTTCGATACGGTACCTTTATCAGAGAGTGTACTGAAAGTTTTCGGGGGCTGGTGTTTTTGAGGAAAATGCAACATATTTTCTCACTGGACATCGCAGTTGATGAAAATACTATGGATATTAACTATTCCTCCAATTATTCCTTCATTCGTGTTTCCCAGAGGATCTGGGCATCTGAACCATATTTCTGCGCGATGATCTCTTAAGTTTGGCGACATATTTAGAATGTATGTATAGAAATCTTATAAGGATTGCGACCTTTTCTAGCTATCACGTCAGGACAACGGACGATTAATCCGGCAGAAATTCTGATAGGGAACACACATTTTTACACATATATCCTGGGGATACTTTAAAGTGAAATGCTCAAATGCAATAAATCCACAATTAAAACCCCTAAATAATATTCCGTTATTTTATTAATATTCATGTAAATAAATATTCATTCTATTTTCAATAACCTAACAATCACTATGTTCGACATTTCAAATAAGTATTATTCTCAGTTAGTTTTCATTACTATTCGGCAGTTTTTGGTTATGAAGGAAATTTGTGAACCATTATGATAATTAAATCAGTGTGGTTTTAATAGTTCACTTCTGTATTTTGTTAATGCTGATTAAAACTTTGTATTTATTGTCTCAAAATAAATATTATTTCTCAAGTTGATGTCATATATTTAAGATAATAGACATGATTTATAAACTTAATTTTCATTCCACTCTGACGTATTACAATATCTGAAGTAATATTTATTTGAAAGCTGCCTTCGAACTATGTCAGAGGGTTTATGACAAATTCAGGAAATCCCTTTTTTTCCTTAATTCGTACTAATATAATTATAACATTATAATTAAAATTGCTACTTTCACGGAAGGAAAACTCAATTACAAATGAAGTTTTTATCTCAACTTATGTTTATATGGTTTCTGTTCATGTTTGCGATTAAAAATAATTCGAATTATTTTGCTCAGTTTCAAAGAAATTAGTTTTTTTATTGTTTGAAATAATTTACTACATTTTCGACAAATAATTAAATTGGCTATTTTAAATTCCCCTATGAATATTTCTTTTATATTTATCTTTATTTAGTTTTATTTTCTTTTTGCCGGAAAATTCCTCGTTTAAAATCAATACCCAATATATATTGTTGAATCATACATTTTAAGGTACTTTTCTACATCTTCATAATTTATTATTTCTTCGTATAGTTACATCAATTACAAAATGTAAGACATTTTCTTGGTTTGATGTAGAAAGTATTATCAATTCTTTTTAATAATTTTTATTAATGCTATTATTAATTCAGTTAACATTTATTAGTTCTTAATAAACATTGCTTGTAATAATGAGGGCAAATGATTAGATAGATAAAAAGTGTTGTTGCACTGAAGCGAATTTGGAACTTTTTATTTCTTTTAAATTATTTTTAATTGATATCCTTTATTTATTATTTCAAACATGGTAGTTTATTGTACATGCCAAGGGAGGCAATATCAAAAATTCTCTTCTTGTTCTTTTCCTTAGGTTTTATACTTTCTTCTTAAGGTTCTTTTCTTTAACCTTTAGGTTTTATGCAGCCAAAATAAAAGAAAAAAGAAGCTTGTAACAGTTGCATTACTCTGTTTTTCTTTTGGATAATAGATGGCGATACCTGATTAAGTATACATTTCACAGTAATTATATTATAATGAGATAAAATGTTGTTTTGTGAGGAGAGCGTTAATGTCTCATCTTTCACGTTTGTGTTTGTATTGTGTGAAATGTGATCATAAAAAAGAAATGTTCTCTAACACACATTTCCTTGCTTCCATTGCAAGGATAATAATGATCTTCATTCTACAATCTCAAATAATGTCTTGAATATTGTTTGCAAAAATATAAGGAAAATAACATGATTATTTTTCAGCAAATAAACTTTAACTCTCATTTTCAATAAATATACTTATGCTTCTAAATTATGGGAAAAGTTGAAAACTTTATTCAACACGCTAATTATAACTTTTATTAAAAACAGAAAGTTATTTTCAACAAATATTTAAATTTTATTTCCTGAAAACAAGAGGAACATATGCCAGAATTTAGGATATAATTCTTATAAAATGAATGTTGAAATTATAGTTACTAAAATTTTCCATTAAACTCCTATACAGCGATGCTGAACATTATTTCGAATATTTCCTAGGTCTTTTATCAATTTTACACAAAGCAGAGTTAATAAATCTAGCAATATGATGGAATTCTGGTGAGAAGCGAACTGAATATTTATCTGTAGGAAAACCAAGTGACAGTTTCATGTTGCCGAACACGACATTTTATACATATTGTATTAAATGTCAGATATCTTCTCTACACAGAAGTGGATGAATAATTCAAAAGAGCGTGAGTAGGAAACATTATTTGCTTCGACATGGAAACTTCCTAAAGGATCTAGAAAGGAGTACTTAGAGAACAGTGCTGTATGCGGGGTTGTATTGACGCTCTACAGGTTAAAAATTTAAATTGCAGCTATCACTTTTGGCATAACATACTTTGGTATGTAGAAATATGCATATTGTAATGATTCTTTCGAAATTTTAAATTAATTAAAAATTTAACTGAATTTTGCCGTTTATCCGCTATAAATTCCTAAAATATTACTCGGAAAAAAAGAATTTTGTAGAGCTTCAAAATTTTTAAAACTGTCTTTTTAATACAAAGGTGATAAGTCTTGTAGAAATTTTTCTACAATTATGTTTTATTTATTTATTGCTAATTTTCTACAATATATGTTATTGTGCTGAAATTCGAAAAATTTACACATTTTTATCACAAATTCCCTGGCTTAATTTTCTTTTATTTTAGTAAAGTAATAGTACTTTACAACAATAATAATTGCAATACTAGTACTAGTGCTATTAAATGAAAAATTAAGAAATGATTGAGAGTCACTTTTTAAACAAGAAATAAGGATATTAAAAAATATATAAATTAAAACTAAGCATGTTTTGAACTCAGAAATATCTCCGTTAAGAAAGCTAATGAATTTAATAGCATTTTACTTTAATTCATGCATTAAAAATAAAGAATACATTTTGATATTAAGAAATTTTGAAGATTTTAAACTTGTTCGAATGTACTAAATCCCTGTTTAATATTATTTAAGGGTGTTTCCTATTTTTAGTTTCATTAAGAAGTTTTTGGAGCGAATATTTTATGTTGTAAAGCCATCGTTCTTGATTATAAACAAATAAAATATTTCTGATTGGATTACAGGATGATTAATAAAGAATGAGATAAGAAAAATAAAATCAAAAATCCGTGTGCAATCCGTAAATGATTTATTTCGCTGAATCAAATTTATTCTAAAACTACAAGTACGCAAGTCTTATATGGTAACAGTGAAATTTCTTTCAGTAAGAAAATATTTACTAGTAAACCACTATGTAAAAATATTCGCCATCGTCATTATCAAAATATGTCATCTTTATAGATGGAATTTTTTTTTGTTTCGAAATGCACTAATATTTCTTTGTTTGCAGTCATTCAAAGAGATTTTCGAACGGCATTTATTAAACAAGCCATGGATCGTCACAACATTGAATGTATCATCACATATGTATTTTTGTATAGATACTTTTGAAACATATATGCACTTTATATATTTATTTACAATATATAAGCACTTTTAGGACATATATCTATTATACATACTTTTGAAATATACATGCAATTTAAAGCATATATACAAGAAGATTTTCAACTATGCCATTACATGTACTTTTGATAAATAGATGCAATTTCATACATACATACACTCAAATTTTCAACTATGCAATACCGACTTAAGGGAACGCGATCATCTGTTAAAGTCTCAGCTCGTGAACCATATGACTTCAGGTTCGAGACTCGACTCCACCGAAGAAACGTCTTGTAAGAGGGTCTGTTGCGCCTTGCATCCATCAGGGTTAAATCTCCTTTCTCTGCTGTGGTTTGGGGTAGAGAAGTAGATGTAATCTCAGGTGTCGTCCTAGTCATCTGACAACGTTTCAAAATTGCTTTACAACAGGGCGATAATATTAAACTAAATTAAACTAAGCAATACCGACTTAAATTATAACCATTAATGAGAAAAATTACAATTATAACAACAATTCTATTTCTCCACTTTCTTTGGAATAAGCCACATATCTCAAATAAAACATTTTTTCAATCAAATTACAAAACAGTTATTAATATCAAATTACGAAATAAAATATATCTAAATGAGAAGCTTGGTATTATTTCTTTTTCTAATTGCCAATAAAAAAAACTATAATATTGGTTTAAAAATCTATGAAAATTTCTTTTGCATTTTAACTTTTAGATATTTAAAACAGAACATATATTACAAAATAAAATTGTTTTATCTTTTAATTTCATGGAATATAATCTGCATAAAATAATAAAATGAAGATTCCTCCAAAGTTAGCAAGTTATTCGAGTAAATCATATTTATCTACACATCCTTCAATTCAGCTCAAATATTTACAAATCAACTTATAACCCGTGAATAAAAATATTTTTCACTTCTATCATGCCAGAAAATATGTTATACAGAATTTTAATTTTGGGGAAAATAAGATGAGATAGTTGAGAAGATTAATTTTATAGCAGTATAATTTTAAATCTAAGAATAACGCCGGAAAAATCGTTAAGACTATTCCCTCCCTGCCCAACTCATATAAATGACATTTATTGGCATTATCTTTTTACTGCAATGTTAAAATCCATGTTTTGTATGTTAATCTTGATTCTACAAACAATTTTAAACTATAACAGCCAGTTTACGATGATAATTTTTCAAATAACGCAGCTTTTTGATACCTTTAAACACCCAATGAATATCCTTAACTGTGAGATTTTAACCAACAAGTCTAATAATTTTTATGACAAATGAAATATTAAGCGATGAATCCAAAATAGGAAATATTGATAGCATGACTCTAAAGTTTAATCAACTTTAAATGGTATTTCTGCTACAACCATCTAATTCCTTATTAGTGAACAATATTATGAAAATCCAAATATGGTCAATCCCAAAATTTTCTTTTATTAAAGACATTTTTTAATTGGTTAAGTAATAATGATATTATTTTTTTAAAATTCAGTGTTTTAGGCTTCGGATGGATGTGTGTTTGAATATCATTGTAATAATATAATAGAAATAATACAAGATGTTAAATTCACTATAGGAAAATTGATTGACTTTAAACTGACGTATTTGAATAATAATGACTATAATATCTCCGATAATTTCTATTTAAGCAGATATAAGTTTTATTTTAGTGATTTAAAATATATTCACATTTTTCCTCCATCATTCAAAAATTCAAAATGTTTTTCCCCTTGATAAGTGTGTTTTATCTCATTTATTAAATGTATTACAATTTTAAATACTACACAATTAAGAACTCGTTAGTTTACCAAAACGGCAACGGCAAAATCTCTCTTCAGTGTCATTTCTTCGAAACGGTCTTCTCAGTTATTTCTTTGATGATGCACAAAACTTGTTATAAGTAAATGTAAATATTTTGTTTTTGAATATGCCGTTTCTTCTTACATGCATGATTTATTTGTATTTATCCTAAAATTGCCTTTCATCTCACTATAAAAAGAAGCACTTTCTGATGATGATTTAAATTAAATAATAAATGAATTTTAGAGGAGAGAGTTACGAATAAAGGAATTTTATTTATTTTATTTTTCGCCTGTTTTCTACTTTCTGTGAATATTAAATCCGAATTTTGGTACAACAATATTTTTCCAATATTACCATAGATTTGATATAAATATATCCTCAAAGATAATAAAGCATGCATACCAGTACATTTACAAAAAATCAACATAAAAACTAAATCTCCCAAAACTTATACAGATATTTAAATTTGCCTTTATAAAATAGAAATATTTCTAAACTAGCATGAAAATGTCTTAAATTCAATCATCTTTGTACATCAGAGGCTCATTAACAAATAGATACTCAATATGTTAATTATACTTTAAACGAATAAAGAATTAATGTAATTTTTAGCATTTAGGTGTGTCCAAGAATAAAAACTCTTTTATGCCCCTTTAAAATACAAAAACTAGGAATTTTCAAGGTTATCTGTTTTTATATTCGAACAATTCCTTTTTTTTATTATTATTTCGATAGAATGTTTAAAATAAGGTTTGACCACAACTGCGCAACGATTATTATTCTTTATAGAAAATACGATGCAAGAAAATTGTGAATAATCCCTGCAATTACTTTTAAAGTTTTGTATGATTAATAAATATGACTAACAATAATGTAAATATTAGACTATTTAATTCTATTTAACTTTTAATATACTTCTAGAAATTTAATGATATGAGGCATAATGCAAATATCATTACTACAAGAATGCAGTAGCTAATCAAACTTAAAATACTGTTATCTTGCAATATTTTAAGAAAGAATCTTGAAGATAGCTTTTTCTTGTGTCCACATCTGTAGAATCATTTTCTTAGTAGTGGCAAATAAAATATTAACGAATTCCTATTATTTTTAAAGGTTTATTAAATAAAGCAGAAAATTTGTGATTAATAATTTAAAATTCTTTACTATTATTATTTCTTCACGCATAATTGAAAAATAAATGGACATGATTTGTAGCCAATGGGAAACAGGTATTCTAACATGTATTCTATGATTTTAACATAAGTAAAATTTATTCCTGCTATATTTTTTTACAATTCTCCTTAAGCAATTAGGCCAAATTCAGACAAACTTTACGCTTTTTAATTAAGTTATAAAAAAAGAAAGTTTTTAAATTTTCAAAGCAAAAACATTACCTTAATATTCAAATAAATCCATAAGAAATTATCCGTTTTCCTATACTAAGGATGACGTAAATTCAGTCTGAAAAAATATATACCATTTCAAAATTCAAAATGATACCACCTTCATAATATGAATTCCTTACTGCGCATATTTTTTTCACATTTCAGATTTTAACTAATAATTAAATCAATGTAAGCGATTTTGAAATACATATGCTCCATTGCGTATAAGCAGTAATATTTTAGTCGTGGCTACCTTTTTTGGTATTTTCTATTATTTATTTATGGAAACGTTTTGTTTTATCGGTGTTTAACATTCTAAAGTTTAGTTAATTACTTAAAAAATAAGTAAAAAAAGGTTATCTTTGCTTTCCTTTTCTAGGAATTAATAAATGAATTTTACTGTAATTGTCAAAAGTATAAAGCTATCTGAACAAAATTTCAAGTATTTACAAAGCAAATTCTTTTTGTATGTATAATTTTGTTTCAAATAGTAATATAATTTTGCGTATTGCAATATTTTATATAAAAATATTTCTTCAAATTAATTTATTTTAATTCCTTTCAATGCCAGGTTGAGACCTGTTTTAGAATGAAAAGTAAAAAAAAATATTAACTTTGTTACAAAAACCTTTAATAAACTATAAAAAACCCTCACTAAGATTTACTTGCAGCTTTATACAATTGTAGGTAGAAAAATGAAAAATTTTGACTCAATTTATTTATAAAAATAAACCCTATTTAAAAATCAAACTTGTGGATTTCATGATGAAAAAAAAATTGTCTATGTATTTTTTTATTAAAAATATTATACTAAAACTGTGAAAGAACCATATTAAGGCAGTTGCAAAATTGCTGCCAATTTTTTTAATTAGCTATTACAATAGGAAAAGATTAAAATTTTAAACATTTCATTCAGAAATCTAATTGATATCTATGATTAAATAATATTTCTCTTGCTAGAAATTTTTCCTCACCTTAAATGGAATCCTTTACTTATAATTATTTTAAAATGAGAAAAAAAGCCTTTTGGCCGCTTTTCTATATTAAATGAGCAATATTTTTTTTCTGTCGCTAATGGCACAAATATATGCTATAAAATGTAGTTGTGGTGGCATTTTTACAAGAAAAAACTATCATTTATTCGAGCATTATATTTTACATTAAACACCATAGTCAAGAAAGTATCTATTAATTTAAAATAATTGTAAAACCTGATAGTAAATAAATTAGCTATTCCTTTTTGAAAAAAATAATAAACCTGTCAATAAAATTATAAAAGAACAGATAGTAAGAATAACTTATGAATTCATTTTAAATATTTTGTAGTTCTATCTTAGAACATAATTTCAAAAGTCAAATTTGCTGCATCTTGCAACTAAAACTCTAACTAATATAAATTGCTAAGATTTTGCCTTAATGAGACTTTTTTTGAGTAATTAATAATTTTTCATAAGTGAATTTTTCAAAACTTTTTTTTATAAAATAGCAAATTACCTTTATTGTCCAGAAAACGCATAAACTTCTTAGGAGCAATTTGAGTCAATATATCTTATATAATAGCATATCAGAGGGGAAATATTTCAAATTTGAATGAAAGAGGAAACAATAAATAGTTTCTTTCAGGTATGTTTTTTAAAAAATTATCTAACATCAAATTTCATCTTCATTATACAGGAAATAATTTTTGTTCATTAATTAATAATCTGAAGTGCATTTTATCGCTGATTAAAATGCTCGATAACTCTGAAATTTTTCCTAAGACAAGGACTGCAAAAAATTCTTATCTTATTTCTGAATTTCATACATATTTTGGCATATAAATGGGGCAAAATGAAAAAAATATATATATTTACTTAAATTATTTTTTACCACAAATTCAATGATAATTTCTATGTTTAACTTAGACGATTCCTAAGAAATATTGTAATATCATAAAACAGCTAATGTTCATTACTAAATTCTATCAAATGAAACGATGAAATTGCAATTTAATAATTACAATTTATTATTAAATTGTAATTAAATAATTTAACTCTTAAATATATTTTTTCATTCGTTTAAAAGTGTGTTATGATATTTATTTCTGGCATAAATTCAGAAAGAATATTTTTAAATTATATTTTGTTTTAAACATAGTTTACAGCTAAAAAGCACTTTTTGGTTTGAAGTGATGTAATTAATTGAGTAAACAAAAATCTTTCTGGGTAAAATAAAACTTTGTGAACAATAACAAATGCAGAATTCAATATTACAGAATAAAAAATATTATTTTAAATTAGAAGTCTTCGCCAAACCCGATGTTATCCTCAAATCATTTATACCATCAACGTTATGAGGTTTCCTGAGGGATTGATTCCTTACCTTCAAATGAAAATTCTAAACGGAAACAAATTGTTTTAAAGAGGTCATGAATCTTAATTTTAAATTTATAAAAAAAATATATTTCTTTTAACATTAGCTAAAATTCAGAAAAAATCTTATTACAGATTTAATTCCTTCATCAAAAATAAAGAATTAACACATAGTTCCCAAAATATTAACAAATTATATTAAAACTTTTTAAAATCTTTAAAACTAAATTAATCTAATTCTGTATTGATCTACATGAACTTATTATTCGAGTATTTCCACTTTGCTTAATTATTTCTAATTAAGAGCATCCTTGAAAAAATATTTTTAATACTGACTGCTTTAACTTGGATTCTAATTCCAGTTCTAGATTTGGCTCTGTAAAGTACTAAATGCAACTTTTTAATTGGAAATATTGTACATTTATTATTAATGATTAAACCAAAATTTATAAAATTTTGGTCTCGTGACTTATTGATTGTCATGACCAAATCTAGGCTTCCTTGAAATTGCAATCTTTTCAGCTTTTCTTACAAATTGGCAAATTAAGTCTTGGACTATTTTTTTCATAAAATTTAAAAAAAAATTCACGATTAACACCTCTATTGTATAAGTATTCAGACGATTATTAGCCAAGAGACCCAAAATGAGAAGAAACAGGAAAAGCTATTAACGTTGTAGTTAAAACGTTGATAAAGGCTATTAATCATTAACGTTGCCGCAAATGATGCTTAAAAAATAAAAATTATCAGAAAATATTGTTTCAAACTAATTTATGAATCCTTTAGTTATAGTTAGAACTTTACATTTTTAAGTCCATTACGGTATAAATATTTTCATTTCTTATTTTATTAGGGGCAAAAAAAAAAATCATAGATCATATGACATTATCTATTAATCACAAAAAGCATAAAATGCAATATTTGTACAAAATCTTTTACATAATAGAGATAATGCAAACAAAACAAAAAATAGCATGCAATCATAAAAGAAAAATATCAATTTATTATTGCTTGCAGCAGTACATTTGCTGCCATGTTCGTTTCGTAAACTGATTTAATAACATTTTCAGTGTGTATACTGCTGGAAATAAAAATCTATTATGCCATTAGTCTCTTACTTATGACATTTTAGAAGAAGAAAATTAAATATATTTCTCAAAGGCAACATACGAAATTTAAGAAATAATTATTCTGGATATTTCTACTCCTTTTAAAATTTATGTAAGAATAACTGTGATTCTTCAAAAAATCATTAAACTACAATTGTTGAAATACTTTTAGTTCTGACAGTACATAAGCACTTAATCATGAAAGCATTCATATTTTCTAATTATATGTTACTACAGACAAAATCCGCTAAATAACTAAGAACAAATTATTGTACCAACGTTTTTTTTATCTATTAAAGAATTTCGATTTCTGAGAGAAAAAAAGAATCAAATATTTATTTGCATGCAATTCAAAAACAATTTTCTTTACAATTAGAAATATATATATTCATGAATTTTAAAGATATTTTGTACACTAAATAAATATGTATTAGTAAAATTAATCGAATAATATATCGCTAAAGTCACTTTTAATCAATTTTCTTGGCTTTAACAAGAATTTTCATCCATATTATGATGACAAATAGTCAACCATTAATCTTTATTAATAGATTCGAACAGCTCCCAAAGGTATTTCTGTTCTTTATAAAAACATTTATGACTAATCGCTCTGTCTTAAAGTACTTAGAATTCACACTTAAAATAAAGCAAAAATGATTACAGATTAGTCCATTACATGTGAAAGCAGTAATATAATTTGAAAGGATTACCAATCATCTTTTCAAAATATAATTTGTTTCTCGAGTTTCAGAGCGTCTATTAAGTAAAATAAACATTTGATGGAAGAGAATAGTTTTGACTCAATGAATAAATTTTCCTGTCTAAAGCTGACAAAAAATATTAAATATTAAAAAATGAATATACAAGGTGGCCAGAAATAAAACACCCCTACTCTGACCTCCATGGATATCGAACTACTCAGTGTAAAGGCTCAAAATTTTGTACACATACTATTCAAAATATGGGGAAACGGATTTCACGAAAAAAAAATTAGTTCCTGAAATCACCGATAGGTGGCGCTGCACAACTGGAACTATGATCAAAAGACACAAATAATAATAAAAATTAAAATGTTTAAGCGGAATGGAATGCTTCCATGCTTCCTTTTTAATTTTTCTGCCCCTTATGGAAAATAAAAATAGTAAAGAAGCTAGAACTCCCGTTGTAACTGCAATTTCATACTGTAACCAGAAAAATTTGCATAAAGCATGGTTAGAAGCCATGTTCTGGGTATAAAAGAAGTTAAAAGGTGGGGAATGTCATTCTTATTAGTGATGGCTGTCACGCTGCCAGAACGCGCTTTGCTTGTGAAGTTGTTTTACGAGAATAAAGGAAATGCTCCAGCAGCACTTCGAGAGTTTCGCCGACTTAAGGATTTGCGTAAGGGACCATTGCTTCCACAAGCTCTCAGGAGAATGATCGCTCGATTCGAGGAAACTGGACATCTTGGAGTTCAGCCTGGTCGAGGACGCAAACCGGTTCGTTCAGATGTCGTTGAAGATGTTGCCACCGGTATTGTTGAACAGTCAATGGATAATGTTTTAGGCTGCAGTAGTGCACGTGCAGTGTCATGACACTTGGGTGTTCCCTATAGCACAGTGTGGAACGTACTCAGAAAAATGGTGCATTGTTTCCCGTACAAAATCCGCCCTAATCAACAATTGCTGGCCACAGACAGGGAGATGCGACTGACCTTTGCATTGACATTTCTTGCTAGAGTTGAAGTGGATGCATCGTGGCCGTGGCAGATTCTGTGGAGCGATGAGGCCCATTTCCACCTCAGTGGAACAGTGAACACCCATAACTGTCGCATATGGGACACGACAAACCCCCGTACCTTCCAAGAGATTCCACTCCACTCACCGAAAGTTACAGTCTGGTGTGGATTCACAGCCACATTCATCCTTGGACCGTTCTTTTTCGAAGAGGTTACTTCCAATGGCCTTGAGACATGTACCGTGACGGCCAACAGGTACAAAAGGATGCTCGAAACATTTGTTGTACCCCATTTGCAGCAGCGCCAATGCCTTGACACCATTACTTTTATGCAAGATGGAGCACCTCCACACATTGGACTCCCTGTGCAACAGTTTCTTCGCCAACATTTCACCACTGACAGAATAATCAGTCGCGCGTTTCCGACAACTTGGCCATCTCGTTCACCGGATCTTAATCCGTGTGATTTTTGGCTTTGGGGACACTTAAAAAACCTTGTTTATCGAGAACGTCTCATAACCTTGGCAGATTTGAAAGAGAGTATCAGTCTGCATGTGAGAAGCATCTCAGATGACCAGTTACGATCCGCAGTTGAACAAGCTGTCCACAGACTTCACATTTTACATCTTCAGGAAGGGAACCATATTGAGCAGCATTCCCTGCATCGATAACGTCCTTGTTTCATGTATGCTTGGTACTTTCAAATAAAATGTGTTTAAAACGTGTTTTTGTGTCTTTTCAGCATACGACCAGTGGTACAGCGCCACCTATCGGTGATTTCTGGAACTAAATTTTTTTTTCGTGAAATCCGTTTCCCCATTTTTTGAATAGTATGTCCACAAATTTTCAAGCCTTTACACTGAGTAGTTCGATATCCAGGGAGGTCAGAGTAGGGGTGTTTTATTTCTGGCCACCCGGTATATACACACACAGTCGATTCCGCTTAATCGGACCACATCGGGACG
>JAPMOQ010020905.1:1377896-1416765 GCA_026543055.1 Argiope trifasciata
TATACAATCACTTAAGAATCCGACATTTCATACGCACCAACCTAATAGTTTTGCATCTAGAAACTTCGAGTTCAGTTAATAATAAGATTTTAAAAGTTAAATTAAAAAGAAGGGATTCAAAGGAGATAATATAAGTTAAATAATATAAGTATTATAAGTTATAATAACAAATATTATAAGTTAAAATTTGAATTGAAAACTTCATCAATCTATCCTAAGATTCAAAAACCAATATTACTAATCCATCAATTTTCTCAAAAAATTGAGAGCACACCTTACTTATACTCAATAAATTCGAATTTTGATAAAACACATTACAGAGAAGTGGAAATATGTTTTTATTTTTACTCATAACAAATGGTTTAATTTTGAGTAAAAATAAAGAAAAATAAATTTAAAAAATTTTAGCAGCACTTTTAATAAACATACGCAGATTTTTGAATCAAAAATTGAGAGTACAAAAACTAAATTTTTCTAATAATTTGCATATGTCAGTATTTATTTGACGTCTTTTGGCTTTTGTAATTATCTCTAAACTTTTTGGATCAATTTCACTAATTTTGGGTGATATCTGAAGATATTTTACCCCATTTTTCTTGCAACACTTGTTTTTACTCGTTTTTGTTTCTTATTTTGTGCTTTTTAACCACTTTTTCGAGTATGGCCAGCAAATATTCAACGGCATTGAAGTCGGGGCAAGATCAAATATATTGTGCTAGCGTGTTTATCAGTTTTTTACATTGAAAAAGAAACTATATTTTGACTCTACGAGGATTCTGCTTGGAGTCGTTGCCCTAAAGAAAAATTAAATTTACATCTAAACCCAAATTTTTAGCACTTTTCTTTAGATTGTTGCGTTGTATATCCAAGAAAACCATATGGTTTATAATGTCACGTATAAGAATTAAATTTTCTTCTCCGGATGAAGCGATGCAACTTCGAATAATGTCGGAGTCACCACCAAGTTTAACTGTAGGACGTAAATTTTTTTGAGTCCAAAACAGTATTAGGTTTTTTCCATCCGGTGCGACGGCCGTCATTGTCAAAAATGTTAAGTTTTCTTTCATCACTAAATAATTTTCTTCCAAAAGCTATTAGAAATTCAATTAATGAATTTTTGCAAACGTCAAATACTTTTTATGAATTTGCAAGGTGATGAACGTTTTCTCTATAACAATGCAACTTTTATATCCAGCTTGTCTAATGGCATTTCGCACAGTTTCAGCACTTACACTTCTGCCTAGGATTTGGAAAGTTTCTACAACAAATTGGATGAACTATATAGTGGCTGAAATCTAAAGAAAAGAGTTAAAAATTTAGGTTTAGATGAAAGTTCCATTTTTCAGTCCTAACAGAATACACATAATACAAAAATATGATGTTTTTTAATTGTAAATAGCAGAAAAACACACTGCCACAGTACCCCGACCACAATGCCATTGAATATTTATGGGCAATACACGAAAAAGCAGTTAAAAAACACAAAATAAGAAACAAAACCAATTCAAAACAAGTGTTGTAAGAGAAATGGGGTAAAATATCCTCAGATACCACCCCAAATTGGTGAAATTGGTCCACAACGTTTAGACCCAAAAGAGGTGCAAATAAGTACTGACATTTTCTTGGGAATTACAGCAAAAATTTAGTTGATGTCCCGTCAGTTTTTTGAATTAAAATTCTGCGTATGTTTATTTAAAATGCTTCTAAATTTTTTTAAATTTAGAAATTTTTAGTTATTTTTTTTAATTTTTACTCAAAATTAAACCATTTGTTATGGGTAAAAATAATAATATATTTACACTTCTCGGTAATGTGTTATTTATATTGAAAGTATATTACTTATATTACTCTTATACTTATTGAGTATAAGAGTAAGATATACTCTCAATTTTTTATAAGATGTACTCTTAATTTTTTGAGCCACTGTTTATATATTTATATATATATATATATATATATAAATTTGCATGATATACGTAGCTTTAAAAACTAAATCTTTCAATAGTTTGCTAAGTAATTTCACTAGTTTGCTAAGTTGCTGTCGAATTTTAATCAACCAAGAAAGAGTATTTAAAAAAACGCATTGCTTGAAGTGTAATTACAGTAGCAAAATTTTTCTAGGGGTTACGGTGCTCATATATTTTTTTAAGCAACTGTATATTTATTTCGTCTTAAGTAGAAAGAGTAATAACTGTATAAGAAACAATGATATTCTAATAAATGAAAAGTTATAATATCAATTGGATATCCATGATGAGTTCAGAGTTCGTCAGGAAAGTATTTAATACTTTAAACAATATGTTATTCATGCTTTGTTAGATGTATCGTTGAACTAATAATATTGTTGATTAATGTTCTTGCTAACATTTAATGTTGATAAATATTGTTTAAATTTTAATCCTTACTACTCGGATGGCTCCTCTCGGTCATCATTCAAGACGGTGCTTTATTTTGTCGTTTTAATCATTTATTTTTCACTTTTGATTGTTAAAAACGTCTGCAGAATGGTAAAAAGAGGTAGAGTAATTTGTAATGGGAATTCAATTTAAAACAATTATATATACTTTTTTCAGAAAAATAAATTCGCCCCCTTTATTAGCTGAATATGCATCGAATTACTTTTCAGAGTGTAAAGGGTTAAGTAATTGTTTGTTTTTTAAATATGCCAAAATAGATTATTTAAAAACTTTCTTTGGTGTTTCCCAGCGAATATTATTTTGATGTAGATACGCAAAACACTCTATAATCAAAATTATTTCCTCTAAGTTATCTGGTATTTTTAAAGTGTAATTTTGATAAAATTACCTTCTTAGCAGCAATATTATAGTTAGAATTTTCATTTTCTAAAAAAATTTCTTTTAGTAAAATTATGTTTTTAATATTCTGATCCTTATTCAAACTAATGACAGTATTTTCTTTTAATTTGATAGCTGATATTTCTCTTTGATTAAAAATACAATAATTAACTTAACACTAATCATTCTACGAGTTACGTCAAAGAATCCAAAACCACTACAAACTGCTAATTAAAGAGAGTTTCCCAGTTGTGGGATATTCTAATACATCTTTTAGCTAAATTTTTAATCTACCTAGAAATAGAATGACAAGCTGCTCACTAGAAGGATTAATTTCATAAAAGTGTAATACAAACTCACCAAATGGCGCCAGAAAAATCGTTAAAATTGCGCCCTTCCTGCCTCGACTCGTAAAAGTGACATTTATTGACATTATCTTTAAACTCGACTATTAACGCCAACGCCCCGAGTGATAATGCTTAATTCTTCAGACAATTTTAAGAAATGAGTATAATGATCTCTTTACGACGGAAATTTTACGGCCAAAGTCAAATAGTTCTATTTTTTCAAACTATGAAAGGTTCACCTAAGATCCAAAAATGTGAGGGTTTAATTAAAACTTTCTAAGGCTAATAATAACGCATTTTTCCTCTAATGAACTGTAAATGAAAAAAAATTGAAAAAAAAAGACTTGGTTGATTACAGAATTTCCACGTTCAATTAATATTAAATTGCATTTCTGCCATCCTCCCTTCTCTTATTTATCTACATCAAAACATAAAACGAAATAAAAAAATAGATACATTTAAAGGTAGTATTATCTTGACAAGATGCTTGATTCTAAGCTGGATACCAGTAAAAATTTTAATTGAAATATTTTGTTATTCTGCTTTCAAAATGATGTGCACTGTTCGTTCAAGCATCCTGAGAGGACCATTTTTAGACAATTTTATCTCATGAAGGGGAGAAACATGGAGGATGACGTATTTCCGAAATTCTTCGTCATTTTTTACCTTAATTTTTACCCTATTAGATACTTTTTTGTTAGATATATTTAACTTGTATCGTGTCGTTTCTGTCCATTTTTTAAATCAGTTTGTGAATAATTCAAATTTGTTTTGTTGCTAAATGTAAACACTCCCTCCTTTCCTCTTTCCTCTCGCCCCTATTTTTCAGGCCACGGTGACTTAATGTTAAGGTCTTAACTTCGGAACCGGAAAGTTACATGTTCGAGGCTGATTCCCCCCAAGAACCACCGTGTAAGCGGGTCTAGTGCGCTAAATCCGACGGGGACAAACGGCCTCCCTCTAGTGTGGTGTGGAAGTTTGGAAAGGGGGTTGTTGCTCCGGTGTCATCCACGCCATTTGACCATGGTTCAAAATTACGAGATCCGTCCCCAAATAGCTCTTGTTTTGCTTAAAAATGGGGTAAAAGGGAAGAATAGTGTGCCCCTTGTTGCGCTAAGGATGCCAAGTCGCCAATAAAGATGACGGAAAAAATAAACAAATACTTTATGAAAAAGTTATGGTTACCACTTTATGCATTAAAATTATGATCTTAACTGATAAGTATTAGAATTTTGATTTTAATTTGAGAGTTATTTAATCTGTAACTGAGATTTTTATTGAATTTTCTTTAACTTTTGGGATCATTATCGCTGCTGATCTTAAAAATTTTGTAAATGTTTTTCAAACCGGCTGCGACATTCTGTTGTGTAAAGAGCAAAATTTAGAGCACGTGATACCTGTCGGCATCTTATAAAGGCACAGGGCAGAATTTTTTAACTTAAAAAAAAAACATTTTACGGCTTCGCTACCGCCGGGAAAGGGAACTTAGTAGCTTCGCTAGCACATTGAACATAAGGACTATGTGGATAACAAGCACAATACATTCAAACAAATATCCTTTCCAAATTTCATCAACTCTTATATATATTCCACTCAATCTTCATCCATTCTTCAGATTCAAAATACATTTACCCGATATCCATTCTTGCACAATTACCTTCATTACAAATTATTAATGAAGCGAACGTTACAACAACAAAAGAATTGTGAAGAATTTTAATGCAGGTATCTTTTAATGTGAGAACGCAGACGATATTTAAATTACGATTTCAGGCGATTTTTCAAAGCGCATACTAACGATTGCAAATAAATATTTCCTATTCGCATTCACATTAAAAAAATAGAAATGTATTTCTTATTAATTGTAAAAATTTCAATTATATTGAAGTACAAAATTAAAATCCTTAATTGATAGGTTTTTCATTAATATTTATTTAACATCTTTCATAAAATATTTGTAGTTCATGTACAACTCAACTATTGTAAAAAGTAGTAAGCAAAACAGAATTAGAGTTGCTAGAAGAATGCTCCGTTGGGTTGTCATATTGGCGAGAATCTCGGGGACACATTATGCTTCACCTCATCCCAAATGTAAATAAACTCGCCCCTATTTTAACGAATTCAGCCCATCCTAGGACAGTGGTTTTAAAATCCATTGTTAAATAATATTTCGAAATCGATTATAATAATTCGGGAATCGACTTAAATGTAATTTTTATAAAATAAATCATTTTTTAGATATGACAGATAATTATCTACAGTAGAAATTTCGCTTAAAATTTTCCAAATTCACATGCAAAGTGGATTTTATAAAAATCTAAATGACCAATCCAAAGCACTAAATTAAATAATACTAAATATCTCCCTACGTTTTTTATATGATACAAAAGATATCTGAGCAATCGAATGTATATACTGTATTTTGATATTAATCCTTAGCATTTGGATAGTGAATCTCATTAGCTATTCAAGACAATGTATCATTTTGACGCTTTATTTATTTTTTATAGTTAAAAATATTTGCAGAGTAGTAAAAAGATGCAAATCAATTAAACAAATTTTTCAGCTTAAGACAATTAAATATATTTAGTTTTCGCAGCAATAAACACATTTTGGAATTGCGGTTAATAATTACGCATCAAATTACTTTTCTGGGTGCAAAGGTTTAAATATCATTTCATAATATTTCTAATTTTTTGTAGTATTGTACAATATTTGTATGCTATAAAGGCAGTACATAATTTTTTATTTAAAATAAAACTTGATTAAATAACCTTAAAAATACTCTGTAATAAAATAAAAGCAAAATTTATAATTTAGTAAAATAACTCTTGAAAACAGCAACATGTAAAAAAGAGAATTTTGTCATTCACAGGTTTTGTTGATAGATATACAAATTTCTCCAACTGTAGTTACCGGAGATTATTGTCATCAAAAAAATGAGTAATTCCTTTTTTCATATACATATAGTATGTCAATTAAATTACTGAATTATTTTTAAATGAATACTCTGCTTCCAAGATTCGTATTGATTGCTGAATGAATTGATTACTGAATATTGATATTGATGAATTGATTATTGAATGATTGCTATGAAAGGAATTCAGTGCACATCTAAAATTTTAGTGTGCCTTGGCGGCCTGGTGGTAAGATCTCGGCTTCGGAACCGCATGTTTTAATGTTCGGAGCCACATGTTCGAGACCCGATTTCACCGAAAGACCATCATGTAAGCGGGCATAGTGCACAACATTCGTTTAAACCGTCGGGGCTAAGCGAGCTCCCACTGGTGTGATGTGGATGTTTGGGGGAGTCAGGTCAGGTGTCGTCCTTATTATTTGAACATGATTCAAAATAATGAGGTCCTTCACAAAATAGCCTTAATGTTGTTTTAAAACGAGACTTTATTGAAACTAAATTATGATTTGGGTTTGTCCAGTTATGGAAACAGACATTCTAAAACCATTAAATGGATGCACGTCTTTATGGATGTATAATATTTTTTTCTCCCTTTCATTTGATCTTATGAAATTACAATTAACATTAATTCTTGATTCTGAACACTTCACAATAAATTTATTCCGTAAACGGTTGTACGTATATTTCCACATTCTAAATTATTAGAATACAAAAAAAAAAAATGCTGAAATTATTTTCCTTGAAGGAAAAAAAAATTCAATGACTAATTCAAACATGACAATTGAAACTATAAGAATAATAAAATAATTATTTTATTTTAATTTGACTAACCTTTGGATTTACAGTTTTAGCTTCCTTATTTAAAAAACAATGTTACAAATTAAAGAGTAATTCTTGTGTTGGAAAATTATTTTTCATACATATTAAAAAATACAGCCTCTGATATAAAAAGAATGCCTTCATCTTGAATATTTTGTTCAGAAAATTCAAAACTAGAATAAAGTATGGTTAAAATAAAATGAAAAAATTACACTACTAAAATATAAATTACAATCTGAATTCCAATAAATGAGTACTGTAATTTAATCCATCAACTGCAGAAAGATAGAAACTCATTGCAAGAAATTTCTCCTATAATGACGTAGAAATTATTTCTTCTATTATGTTCCTATAGCCGGCTGTAACATAGAACTTCGTTTTCTGAAAACTATCCTAAAACTGACACAAACGCATAAAATTATCAAAGCTTTCCTTTTTGTACGTTACAAACCATTTTTTGAAATATTTGAAGGCTAGATAATTGATTGCCAATAAGTTAATATTAAATTTGAGATATCAAATTTAGTTTTTGACGAATTCAAGTATCAAATTTTCAATTATTATGATGAATGAAGAGATGAGTAGAATATTTTCGGGAAAATGAATAAATAACCCTAACAAAATTGTAAAAGAACTAGTATTTAGATAACTGATCTGCAAATAGATCTTCCAATCTTTTCATATGTTGTGTCTTTTAAGGTCATGTTCCAAAACCTCAATGCAATAAATCAAAACTATAATAAAAAGCAAAGTTTTCTGGAATTTCGTCTTTAATTTATATTAATGTGGCACTTTCTGAAACAATAAAAAAAAACTGTCTAGACGAAATTTTTCTTATAAGTTCTTAAGAAATTTAGCAATTAGTTTTATGGAATTAGTGAACACTTGCACATACTTTGGAGTTAGAAATTTTTGTCCATGCGCAATATAATTATAAACATAGAGAAGAAATTCTCAAATTTGAAAAAAAAAAATGTATGATAGCTAGAAAAAGGTTTTCAACCAAATATTCAAAAATCAAAATGTTCATCATCTCTTTAAAATTCCTTTTCTCTGTCTACAATAAATTTTATTTTAATGTTCTATATGTAAATTATAATGCATTCTCCTTAATTAAAATTTTGCATAAATCATTTTACAAAGCTTTTGAATCGATTTGGTGAGATACAATTTCTAAACATTCATCATTCAATTCAAGGATATTTCTTAAAAGGAAAAAAAAAATTAAGAAAAAACAAGTTGTCATGTATAACAATTTAAGCAATTTAATTTTTTTAATTAAATGTTGTTCCATTTAGTACACATGTCAATTAAGAATGAAACCAACTATATGAAATATAAATCATGAATTCAATAATGTGCATCTAAAACTCATCCAACAGCAATTAACCCAGGGGATATATATTTTTTTTCTGCATTTGAAGCATAACTTTTTGGACATTTAAAAGTAGTAGATCTTATGTAAAAGTTTATTCCTTATGATACTGAGATAGCTTAATGTATTTAGTATTACAAAAAAATGTTTAACATTAATTCAAAAATATGCACTACGTTCCGATGCTTCAAGTATTCCTAAATAGTTAATATCAAGTTATCAAATCAAATGAACAAGTAATAAAAAATTAATTCAATTCCTATTTAGGTCGACAAAGAAATTTGTTATTTTAGTTACTTTTCATAAAATAATTATCAAAAAATTTACCAAGACACAGAAATTATTGATTTTCGAAAGAATTGAACTTGTGTTCTTCACGTGAAAAATACTGAACTTCTTACATTTTACAGCTTCAGTAACTGCCTGTTGATTTCAATTTTCACTACAAACAGCTAAAACTCTATTTAAAGAATAAAAACTAATTTAATCTAACTAACGAATTAATATTTGAAAAAAACTTTATTAACATAAAGTGTCATGAACAGGTTTTAAAAAATGTGTTTGAAGTTGAGTGGGTGAATAAAAAGTATTTAATTAACGACTGAAAATTTGAATAAGATAATAAGGTATAAGGAGAGTATGAACTAATTGTAGGAATCGAAAAAAGTATTATGAAATAGTTTCACCAATAATTTTTTAAGAAACTATCTTAAGCTTTAAGATAAGTTCTAGGGTAAAAACAATCAATATAAAATGTTATTATCATTACAACTTAATTTTTTTTCTCCATTTCAGACTTCTTGGACTGTAAATAAACAGTCGAAATTTAATTATAATCGAACGATAATCAACATAGCAACAATTTTTTAATGCTTCTGCTAAAACATAAATATGTATTCACTGAATAATAGCAATTATTAAATGATTACATTTAGATGAGTGAACAATCAATCTTCATTAATCTTTATAAAACTTAATAATCCTGCAAAAAAACTATCTTCATTTTTCAAAACATCTGAATAATCGTTCTGTCAGGAAGTACTTAGAAACAGCGCACAACGCAAAAAGATTTAAATTATTCTCTAACAGTTATGTCACTGATACAAATTGATAGGATTACTACCCTGCTTTTTGAAAAGTAATTCGCCTCAATCACATGAATTTCAGCAGATGTGTCCATAAATTAAATATCTACTGGTGTGCATGCTTTTAGTTTAGTTTCATACTTTAGTAATAACTTTCTTTGCCTAGTGATGGCATAAACGGATAACTTTCGTAAAATGCAAAATAAATAAACATTAAAAATGGATTAATTCTGTTTTTAAACTAACCAAAATCTTCCAGCAGTATGCATGTTTATGAATGTGAGTACATTTTATTTTTTTTTAATTTAAGTTTCGCTATATGTTTCTACATTGAAAAATAGTCTTTAACCCTTTGATTGCGTAATTCTTTAAAATCACTATTTAAATGTGATGTTTGTAAATATCATGTTCAAATATTTTTCTTACAGAAATTGAACTGATTATATATATCACACGATAATAGTTTAATATAATAAAAATCTGTAATAGTAAAAATAAACATTCTAAACTGCGAAAAAACGTGGCTCTCATGATAAAACTTCTGTAACGTTTCTTGAGTTCTTTGCTAATCATTATCTCTAGAACTCAATACCATCTTTTGTTCAAAAGTTATGTACTATGCTTATAACGTTCTGTTCATGCTATATTGTGAAAAAGATAAGTAGAATAATTTTGTTTGGATTTTTACTGGTTTGGAATAAATTGTTAGAATTGTAAAACTCTGGGACGAAATCGTAGATGGCCCTGTCTAGCTGATGAAAAGGCGAAATGATGTGCAGGGGTGTGAAATTTTTTCTTTTCACTATAACTTTTAATTCAGATAGAAAAATAATCCAAATTAGACAAATTAGAGCAGTGGTGGGGAAACTTTTTTTAAGACGGGCCATTTGTAATAACTAGACGATCGTAGCGGGCCAAAGAATAATGCTTAATCGTTAAAAAGTTTATGTGTTCTATAAACATATACATATATTATTACATACACTTATTATTTAATAGTAAAAAAGCAAAAGGTAAGAAAATTATAGCACAAAATATAAAATGAATTTAGTGTAGTTCTTGATGAGAAGTATTATCACTTTATTTTCTGGTGTCATTACTGGTTGATGGTGCATGAGAAAAATGAAATTGAGACTGTTTTATCAAAATTTCATCATAGTCTGCTTCCATTTGCGAAGCAGAGATTCTTAAAACTGATGAAAGGTGCTCATCTGTAATTCTGTTTCTTAAAGAAGTTTTCCTAAGCTTCATTGTTGAAAAGATATTTTTCGCATATATAAGATGAGCCGAACATTGTCATTATCTTCATTGCTAACTAATGCTCTTGCTCGGGTGTTTGTTGAGGCATTGGGAGTTTCGGGGATTACACAAACAATTACTCGAGTCACAGCGGGTCGTTGCAGATGACTGACTAAGTCGCTAACTAACTGATCTTCGGGCGGCCTCGCTTGTATTTATACCTACCTGCAAGGATTGTTCGGGAATTGGAGTTTTGCTGTTCTTTCGGAAAAACAGAACAATGAACCGAAAATGCGAGAATATCTGGAATTTTCGAGCGAAAAGTTGTTTGGGTCGGATGGATTTGTCCAGAATACTATTGTGTTTTGAATATCCCCGCAGGTAGTTTTTATGCGGGTCGTCAAATTACGAAGTAAGAATGCGTTCAAACATTCTCACGACGACACTCTTAAACGGGCCGGATTAAACCTTTCCGCGAGCCGGACTTGGCCCGCGGGCCTTAGTTTCCCCATCACTGAATTAAAGGCTCATTAAGAAAAACGTTTTGTATTTAAAGTTTTTCGATTTCTACAATATCTTAGAAGCTAGGAGCTGAAAAAGGATTTTCAAACTCTTGATTGTTTCTAACATCAACAATTTATTTTCCGGGTAATAATCTAAAAGTAAAGGAATTTATTTTTGCCTTTCAAATTGCCGAGAAGAATTTTTATTGAAATATTTATAGTCTTTCAGCAGATTTTGTATTCTTTACATCCAGCTAAACAATTAGAGAATCGTTTCCTTTTTATACAAAATGCATAGAATTAAAAATGGATGAAAACTTCATTGATTAACTATTTAAAGTATTTGTCTTGTTTAGAAGTCTTTTTACAATATATCTGTATATATAAAATGTTAAGAAAATTGAATCTTTTCTCCCACTTTTTTATATATAAATGACACCTTTCTTCTTTCTGCTAATTTAATTCCGACGAGGACATTTTTGTTACATTTTTATTTTGTTTACAAATTATTTTGTATTTCATATATTTCTTACACACATAAATAAGCAGCGGTGGCCTGGTAGTAAGATCTTGGTTTCGGTACCAGAGAGATTTAGGTTCGAGTCTAAATCCCCCAAAGAAAGCGATTGTGGTGCAAATCCTTAGGGGACATATGTCTTCCCGCTCGTGTGGTATGAAAGCTAAGCAAGGGGGGACAACTTTCGTCCTCTGACCTCGGTTCAAAATTATGTGTATCCCAAATTAGCCCTAGTATTTCTTTGAAACGGGACGTTAATATAACTAAACTGAGCTACACACATAAATACACAAACCGTCAAGCTAAGATTAATCTGTTCTTTTAGCTATACTTATGTCACCGCCGAAACACAGAAATGAATTTTGGTTCCATTCATATAATTTCGAATTTCGAGTTTTTCCCCGGCGATGGGACAACGTCAAAGCCAACAAACTCGCCTTGATGGTGTTTTTGCTATATTGGTGTGAAAGCATTTGGCCACAATGGATTTGGTAAGCCAGCTCACATGGGGGGTTATTTTTTGGAATCTCATTTCAAGCCTAAAACTTTTAGTCTCTGGCACTGAAAGCTTCGGTGCCCTGGTTACCTCAGGGACTGTTAATTTTTCAAAGGGCAGAGAACTGAATCATTAACATTCACTGAACATTTATTATTATGTTTAATACAATTCAAAAGACCGAAATTAAGAATAGAAAAATACTTATTTATAAGAGATTTCTTAAGAAAGGATTTAAACAAAATATGAAATTAAATAACTAAATTTCTCTCTTTTTTTAATTCAGAATACTTTTTTTTAAATTAATAAGTGCCCTTAATTCACACTTGTTAATTTTTTTCATTCCTATTTCAAATTATAATTGAAAGTTTAGAATATTAAATAGAAAAATAAAACTTATATTTTGAACTTTTTCTGACATTAAAGATTATGAATCAATTTACTATAACATCAACTGCCAGTCTAGAAGGTAATGACATCCCTTAAATTTCAAGTTAATTTTATTATTTGGCAGTTTTTTCCCCGTGATTTTCCAAATGTATTGCCCAAATGATATTTTCTGTTTGTAGCAGTGTGTAGTTGATAAGTAAAACTTAAAGATAAAATGTTATTCTAAAATAGAAGAAACTAGACTTTAAAATGAAATCTAGGAAAGTGGTAAAACTCGTCCGTTTAAATTTTTATCACTTTTTACAAATTACTTTAAGTCCTATTGCTTAAACTACATTTCAAATTATACCGCATGTTGAAGTAATTTATAAAATAATTGTGTGGTATCGGTTCAGTACTAAACTAATGGCAATAAAGTTATAAGAAAAATTCTTATCGCTGCTTCACAAATTACCCTTAATCAATTCGCTCAAAATTCATTTCAACTTAAGTTACATATTAAACTTTTACATTTTGGTGATGTTAATTTGTTACTAAAGTAATAATGTAATATATATATATATATAATATAGTTTTTAAATTTTATCCTTTTAAATAAATTGTGAATATTATATGAAATGTAAAATGTCTTCTAAAACGGAGTATAAATTCGATTTCCAATTTCTAGCCAGTACTATTTACTGCTTAAAAGTTTTGCTTTTCCTTTTTGATTGCATAAAATAACAATGCTGTTTTTTATTGATAATCGATTAAATATTAATGGAATAGTTAAATTTACTATTTTAAATTGAGTTTCATTTTGATGATAATCAAACGCTCAGAGAAAAAAAAATCTTTTTTTAAATGAAAATTGTTGAAAGAAAATTTATTTACTTATTTCCTAAAGACTGCATTTAGTTTGTTTTTCGTCTGTAAATTATTGACTCCTGATTAATCGATCGATATTATTTTATTCTTCTAAATAGAATAAGCTATTCCAATCATTTAAACTACTGAAATGAAGAAAATGATTGTTTCACTGTAATTATGATTTGGTAAAAAATGAAGGTAAATGCATTGAATGGTTGAAAATATCTCTAGAAGATTCAAGCAATTTCCAGTAATTTTAGCATTATAATAATGAATTATTCTACTGCTCCAATTGTGCACAATGCAAAATGTCTTTTTAAAAAATGGTGTTAATACTTCAAAAATATTTGACAAACTATACACTTATTAAAAATAAGTAGCTAATTTTAATTTTATATGCTTTTCTTGAAAAGTAATTTAGAGTTTGCTATAATATTAAAAATTTCACAGGCAATATATTTAATCCTTAAATGTATATTTTTGTCAATTATGTACCTCAAGTTCCACTTAATTTTATTCAAAAACCTGAGCATGCCCGTTTCCGAACGCATGTTGATAACCATAGGCAATAAATCATGGGTGAAAGAAAAAAGTAGATTACTTTTGACTGTAAGTTATATATTACATTTGCATGTGGTGAGTGGAGCAAAGTGTTACCTGAAAAGAAAGTGTTTATTTCCGAGTTCCCTATAAAGGAGTAATCTATCTAATTGTTAAAAATTATTTCTCCTCTGTAGTCAGGCAAGCTATCAATGTTTGATGTTATTTTTGAAAATTATGTTAGATATAGGCTAGATTTTGGGGAAATACTATGTGTTGCCGAAATTCTATATAGTACTTTTTTCAAACTAAATATACCATATTATTATTTGGAATTATTTATTTATTTTTTACATAACCTGTGACTGTTTTCCTAGATTTCTTTTAGTTTAAAACCAATAATCATGCATTTAAGTTTTAATTAGTTTATTCTCTTTGAAAAACTTTCTTCCAATCAAATGTAAAAATATATGACGCAACAATTTGTATTTAAAGTATTTTTATGCACATTGATTCTTTAATACATTCATAACAAGATTAATTGTCTTACATTAACAAAAACATAACAGCTGATTATGAATCAAAGCTAATATAAAGATCTAATGATCATCTTTCTTTTAATACATCTCAAGGTCTGTTACGTCCAATCTTGTACATGCACTAAAACAAAAAAGTAATAATATTTGCATGATAAAAGCATACAACATTACAGCATGTAAACAGAGATGCAAAAACAATACAATTTGTCTTTGTGGATGATAAAAATCAATCTTCTCTGACAATTTTATCCACAAAGGAATAATTTGAAAAGGGCTCCATTGTTTTATTTTTACCTTATTTTTGTTCACCTTACTTTTCCAATTAAATCCCGATTAAGCTTATATGAAATATATTCGGATAGAGTTGTAATACACAAACATTCCCGAAAGGCTTCAAATAATGCAAAGAGTGATTAGACTGCCAAGAAATTTTGGATAATTTAATAATTTAAATTTCCTTGCGAATTATCATACAGCTTCTTAGCCCTCACGAAAAAATGTTTTCTAGAATTTACGCCTGTTCTCCTTTTAATCTAGAAAAGTGATATCTTTTAAATTATTGGAATTTTTTTACCGAACAAAATAAGAGTACATATGCTAATACCTATATATGTACAAATTTTAAGTCCTAGTTAGTACCCGCTAAATTAAGTAGTTGCATGTCCAATAATCAGTAAATGAACAATTTCCAATTATACGTGTGGCATTCTCCAGATAGATTTTTTCTTGTCGCATTTCATTGATATACAGCTTGGATATTGTGATGAAAAAATGTATAGAATCTTATATTTGACCTTTATTTTTGTTCATATGATGTATTTCAATGCACTGTATTGATTTTACTGTATTGATAGCTTCTGTACATTATACTGAAAAATTGGCATTTCTAGCTAACATATTTAAAATCAATTTTTAAAATAATACATAAAGGAATTTTTATGTAAATGTAGTATTGGCAATCAGTCTAGAATCTTATAAATGCTTTGAAAGAAAAGGAAAGTGGATGTTTGTTCAGTGTTTCAAGCTTAATTACCCTGTAAGGCTGTTGAAAAAAATCAAAGAAGAAATATCAAAACTGTTAAATCATTTTAAAATTATGATTTATCATACATTTACTCATAGCATGCCATATGGTCCTAAGTCTAATTCAAAAAGATGTCATGCATATTCGAAGTGATGGACAAAAATGTCTATTACACCGGGAAATTAATATGACTTTTGTTTGCAAGTGCAAGAATAATGTTTATTATAAAATTTAGTTATATGATCTACTCAAAAATGGAGCTCAAAATTACCATTAAAAGTTTCATATAATAAGAGACAAAGAGCTGGTTCATAAGTCATATGGCGATGGATTAATGACTGTCCTTTGCAGTGATGGAAGAATATAGAATTTTAATCAAATTGAAGGAATATAAAAGGGCACGTTTTACAAAAAGAATTCATTAGTTATCCAGTAGGCAAGGGGAAGAGGGATATGTGATGTTGTGGGCGGTTATTGTTTTCAATGATCAAGTGAGTTTGGCAGAATTCTCCCAAATATATAGAAGCACTACAAAATCTTATGTCATTTTAAAAAGCATAGGAAGACAAAATTTCAATACAAGCTTGACAGTAACATATCTGCCTTTAGAGGTTATGGAAAAAATGACCTCGAGTTTTTCTTTGTCTAAAGGTCACAGAAGAGCTTAATTTAACATGGTTGGAAGGCATCTACACAAACTCAATCTTTCTCCTATTAACAAATTAGTTTCGCTCAGTTCCAGAAACATCAATATTCTATAGACCATACTTCCAATGATATGAAAAATTATTTACTCCTGCTTAGCTTGAAAATTGTTACTGTTTATAAATGGCCATTGATGAGTTCTGATTTAAACCCAACTAAGAAAGTGAGGTGGGTATTATGTCCCCCAAAATGTATATGAATAGAGGGTAATTTCATTCAATAAGCCTTTGAAAGTCCAAGTACTAATAGAAACCAGAGATATTACAAACCTTAATTATATAGATGAAAAATTGTGTATAAGCCATATTAAAAAATTGGAAGATTTTAAACAATTAAGAACATTATATAGAGAACTTTCTTGTGAAAGTCTATATTCTATAAACTTTTGAGATATCCATATTTCCGTTATGTTATGTAGTTAAAGTACAAATTGTTATTTTTTCTAAATGTTTTATTAAATGCAAGTAGCATTATAGCTCGAATAAACATATTTGTGTTTTATGCTCTTTCGTTTTACTAAAACATATATTTTTCTAGAGTCTATAGATTTTGGGGACAGAATTTGGTATCCTGGTTAGCATATCAAAGTCTGCTAATATTCGGAGCTATTCATTAAGAGTTTCTTACCCATACTGATAAGAAAGAAAAAAATGGAATTACCTTCTTATACTCGTCACAGCAATAATCCAGGTCAAAAACCTGAAAAAAAAAATCATTTGAGGAACTATTCTTAAAAAGCATTATTATGATTACGAAACTAAATTAAAATATTTTAATATATAAAAGAATCCAAGAAGAAAATTAACAATAAAAATGAATGCAGTTCGAATTTTATAAAATACTAGCTAGTACCCGGAGCGTTGCTGTCACAAAAGAAATAATTTTGAAAATATCATTTAAAATTTAAAATAACTGTCTTGTTTAATGTGAAATGATGAAAATTATAATATTTATTTTCGAATCAGAAAGCAGTACGTTCATTGAAATTATGCGATATATAAAGGGTAGATTTAATGACATTAATTCTATTTTTTTAACTTTATTATTCAATACTTTAAGGTTGGCAATATATATTTTTTGTTTTTCCATTACCAGCAGAAACAAATAAGTGCAAGTAATAAGTATTCAAAGTTTCATCGCAGTCGGATGAGTGGTACGGCTGCGCATAAGAGACATACAAACAAATATTCATTTTTATTTATAAAGACTACCTGATACCCGGCGTGTTGCTGCAGCAGAAGAAATAATTTTGGAAATATCTTTTGAAATTTAAAATAACTGTCTTGTTTTATTAAAAATGAAAGAATGACATTTATTTTCGTATCCAAAATGAATGCATTCATTGAAATTAAATGATATATATAAAAAAAGTGAAATAATGCTTATTCTTTTTCCAATTTTATTATTCAAAAGCTTTAGAGTAGACAGTATTTTTTTTTGTTTTCCCATCTTCACCAGAAACAACTGGTTATGTGAGAACAATGTATTTTTTAGGTTCAGTTCGCACACTTTAGGTGACTGATATTGCGCCTTGTTGATGGTCATCGAGAATGTAAGTCGAATGGGGAACTGCTGACGTTTGAAATCAAACAACAGCAAGGGGTTTTGGGGCATAATGGGAAAGCGTGGAATGAGCACATCTTCTCCAACGGCCGTTCCTTTAAGTATAGTTGTCAAGCTTCTTCCCTCATATCGGTTTTTACATTCTGATACTCGTGATCAGGTAGCATGTAAGCGTTGTCTTTTGGTTCTTGCCTCATGTTGATCTTGAGACGCTATAACACGGAATTTGAAATTTGTACACGATCTGGTTAATTGCTCTTGTCTTTCTCGTTTGTTTATGAAGCTAGATTTGGTTACTTTCTAGATATTACACTATTAGATCTATTAAGTGGCGAAAGTTTGGGAAAATATTTTCGTCGAAGCAATACGATATACATTTGTATCAACGAAATATCATATGTAGATTCACTTAATAAATTGCAAAAATACTGTTTGAACTGGA
Organism: Argiope trifasciata; assembly: GCA_026543055.1. Taxonomy (NCBI): domain Eukaryota; kingdom Metazoa; phylum Arthropoda; class Arachnida; order Araneae; family Araneidae; genus Argiope; species Argiope trifasciata. The sequence goes on from JAPMOQ010020905.1 coordinate 1,396,042, forward strand.
AAATTTCCATTATGTATAACTTACCTTGAGCGGCATCGATAATAATTTTATTTTGTATGTATGTGAACAACTAACAACTCTGAATAATATGTGCGATTTGCTGCAGACAAAATAGTAAGCACACTGAATGACAACATCCTGTGTAGAAGACTATTCATTAATGAGAAGAAAAAAATTAGCGCTTGCACAAAGTATTTTCGATTTCATTTCCATCACATTGACTGACATTAATCATAATAATTTTATTTTGTTTGATATATGTGTGATTAATTCCGAATATGATGTGCCATTTGCCATTTACTATTTGACATTTGTCAATCATCAGTTTTAAAAAATAACCTTCGCAGAAGTGCAAGCAATAGTTTTCACCAAGTTTCATCGCAACCGGTTTAACAGTACGGCAACGAATGGGATACGAACAAACAATTTATTTTTAATAACTAATACGGCAGCGAATGCGATACGAACAAACAATTTATTTTTTATAACAAATACGGCAGCGAATGGGATACGAACAAACAATTTATTTTTTATAACAAATATGACAATAGTACTATGCCTATAGCTTTGGCACAGGCGCAAGCAATGGGTTGACCAATTGCACAGAAATCGGTTGGATAGTACCGTATAGCCCATATAAAGTGCGAACAAACAAAAATTCATTTTTATGTAATAGATTTCTGCATTTCCTTAGAATTGCAATGCTTGATATTCCTTGAGAATTATAAGGGAATAAACTATCGTTTGTATCTTTCGTGATTCTCAAAATTATTGTTAGGAAATAAAATTAAAATATTTTCTTTTAAAATTGATTAAACACAGAAAATATATTCATGCCATAAATTTGTTGATATAATTTAATTAATAATTTTTTAAGCTTTAAAATTATACAAAAAACTTTGCACTCTAATATTTTCTGAAAATACTGCAAAAAACACTAAAATTTTATAAATTTTTTTTTATTAAAATTTTAATTTTATAGAATTGGTTTTCCTAAAACTTTCTCACATATTCTCTAATAAGGATGTTACCTCAGAGAATGACTTACATAGCATTTACAATAGCTAGGAAATATTAAACTCTAGCTTGAATTTAGCATCTTTACTGAATCTGTTGTGACTCCTTCGCAAGATATTTTGACAATAATCCTAGGTTAATAGATGCGGTAGATAGATTCGAAAATATTTTTTATATATTAGATAATTGTACTATGCCTATAACCATCTCTTAAGTGCAAGTAATAATTATTCAAAATTTTATTGCAATTGGATAAGCGTCACAGCAGAGTATAAGACACATACAGACAAATATCCATTTTTATTTATATAGATTGAACACTAGATTGAATGAAATTCTTAATTCACTTTCGAACTGGGTATTCAAATAGAGAACAGATTACTGCCTACTTCTATTTACAAGTAACTGTAAGATAATTTCGACCAAGTTTGAGGTTATCTATGCTTGGTTTCTACTACTTGCAATAAAAATATCTAAAGCACACAACAATATAAAGAGACCCAGCAGAAAAAAGTTTAAACCAAGCAGCAAGATTATGTGTAAATTATATATATATATATACTTTTTTTTCAAACTTAGAATCTAAACAGGGCAAATATAGAAGAGAAAAAAAATATTCGCACAGAGTCTCTTTCTTCCAAAAGAAAATAATTATGAACTGTTTCCAAATCCATATATTCTTTGAAAGTACAAAGAGGCTAAACTTTCTACAAATTTTGACAAAACTAATTCTTTAAGTAAAATATTGGTCAATTTTATCGTATTTTCCCTTTTTCAACCACCCCTTCAGCCATATCATATGCTGATTGAAATCGCCAAATTGACATTTTTTGTTGCTTTTTTCTGGTTTTGTTACAACTGACAAATTCTGTATGTAAAGAAGAGTTTTAAACTTTAAATGAGATCACAGCAATATACATTCTTGCTATTTTCTGTAAACATTTCTCTTTTCCATTTCATCTAAGCAATAAAATACCAATTTTTTAGTTGGCAAAGGAAAGAAAAACAATTAATATAAAAAAACATTAATTCAATTCCTACTTAGGTCAACAAAGAAAATTTTTATTTTAGTTACTTTTTATTAAATAATTATCAAAAAAATTGTTAAGAAACAAAAAATTATTGATTTTCGAAAGAATTGAACTTGTGTTCTTCACGTGAAAAATACTGAACTTTTTGCATTTTACCGCTTCAGCCACTGCCCGTTGGTTTCAGTTTTCACAACAAACTGCTAAAATTCTATTTACGCTAATAAAAACTGATTTTATTCAATCAATGGAATTTTATGGAATATTTTAAATTTTTTTATTCAATGGAATATTTTAAAAACTATATTAACAGCAAGCGACATTCACTACCAGTTTTAAAATATGTATTTCAATTTGACTAGATGAATAAAAAGTATTTTATTCACGATTGAAGATTTAAATAAGATATAAATATATATATATATAGGGAGTATGAACTAATAGTAGGAATTGAAAAAAGATTGAATTTGGTAAAGTTTTAAAAGATTTTATTGTTTCTTTTCTATAATTTGCATTTCTGAAAATATACGACAAACGTTTTCAGATTATAATATTCTACCAATTTACGCGTAATCCTGTGATTATGTTATACCTGTTAAAAAACAATATTCTGATTAAAATTGCTTCTAAAATTTCTTTCAAAATGATTCTAATCTAATACTGCGAAATTTGAAGTACTACAAAGTTAATTCTTTTATCCAGTAAGCCTTCTGTTAATATGATTTTAATGTACCATGCAACAGAATCATCTGTTGCGTAAGAATTAAATGCGTGTACTTCCTGTTAATCCCGTTGCGAACGAATTTTCTCTGCTTCCTAATTAGAGAGTGTTATCCTACTTTGGAAATGTTTTGGTCTTTTCCATCCAACAACGACCCCTGGGGATATTAAGCTCTCCATTCGAGTTTCGTTTTCCCCATTTCATGTTTAGTACATCTCACAACATTCAAAAGGTTCTAAACTTACGACATTCAGATACCTAATGCATGGATCTAACATTCAAATAGGTACACATTTGGCTAATTTAATGAAAATAATGCTCTAAAAGTGAGTTAGTTGAAGATCAAACAGAGCTGCAAATTCCTGAATCGAAAAGTAAAATCGTACAATTATTTTGTTAAAGTCTAGAATTATTTAATTAGAAATTTTTTAATTCAATATATATAAAACGAAAAATATCCGAAATTCACTCAACAATATTGCTTTGTTTTGAATATATTCTTGGATTTTTGGTAGTATTTCTCTTATTGTATTGTAAGTATTCTATGCGTTTTGCAGAAATGACTTTCTGACTGGTTAGCAAAGTATAAATGTGCATTTAGAAGCATTTAGTTATATAAATCCATCGACTAGAAATGATTCTGAAGACATCGAAATTTTTAATAGCTAAGTTATTCCATATGAGTAATTTCACAACGCTCATTTGATGTTTTAACTACTTTTTCTCAAAGTGAAAGATCGTTCTAATTTCATGAAAATTTTAAATGCGACTCCTGAGAAGAAAGGGGAAGCACTGGTCTGATATTAAGATCTCAGCTTTGGAACCGGGGGATTTTAGGCTCAAGACCACATGAATCGAAGAACAGTCGCGGTGAATCCGTCGGGATCAAACCGATTCCTCTGGTGTGGTGTAGAATTTTGGAATGGGGGTGCCAGTTAAAATGTCCTCCTCGTAATCTTCCCTCAATACAAAATTACAAAGTTTGTCCCAAAAATATTCTTAGTATTTCTTTGAAACGGGATGTTAATAACTCTAACTAACTAACCTGTAAAGAAAATGCAAGAATTTTCTAGAGCAGGAACTAAATTACAGCTTTGACGTGAATTCAAAATTATTTGTAGACTATAGAAAACAATTAATAAGTTTAAGAAAATTTTCCAGATTATGACGCTTAAAAGAATAAATAAATCATAGTATTGTGAAAGTTATTTAAATGAAATAATAAACACAATCTTGTGAAATTTTTCAAAGCTGTGTTCAACTGTTTCATTTCCGTGGCAAACTTCACTTGTGATTTTAATAGAAAAAAAAGGATTTTTTTTTTAATTTCAGGCTTTTGTGGGAAATTTCTTTCAAAATGCTATTTAAAATTTCGGTAGGGCATCTTCAATAAAGTTATAAATGAAAATTCATCAAAATTATTAAACGAAATTTAAATGCTTTATTTTTCTGAAATATTATTTCCTTACAAACCGTTCATGTTTTTTTTCTTATTAACTGCTGATTTTGATTCCATATTCCATACTTTTATAATAGTTTATGGAACTTTTCCGTCATATGGCGCAAGATGTCACCCATAGGAGTCAAACGCGAGTCAAGTCGTCAAGAGGAGCGAATGTCAAAATAGATGTCGCCAATGTGAGCAAAACACGAACAAACGTGAATTTGACGACTTGACTCGCAAGTGACTAGTGAGTAACGTGAATTTGACGAATTTAAATGTTAAATTTGATGATTTTTTTCTTTTTTGGCCACATTTTAGCGAATTTTTGTTGCGCTTGTGCAGCGGGAAAGTACCTAATTGAGTTTTTTCTAAACATAATACACAGGTTAATTGTAAACAATAATCGTTTCTCTGATTACAAATTGCTAGCATGAAATACTATTGAAAATGCTAATACAATATTTCCATCAATGCGTAGGAATAATGCGCGTAATAATCTTTTAACGTAAGAAAATTCTCAATCATCTCTTCCACCTGAGCAAATATATTTTATTGTTTCAAAACTAATATAATTTCTTGATTTAATATATGTGTCAGTAAATTTGAATTATTGTCCTTTGGTGTACTACATAAATATTCCCTTTTATAGGGTTGTCTCTAAATAATGCTAATGCCAGAAAATTTTTGAAATATCATCGGATTTTATAGTAAATTCTACTTTCTCCTCCGGCTTCAAATCCCTCCGAGGCAATTATTTATAATGTTGAACATAAATCAAAAGATATGCTAAATAATAGCAATAAATTATTTTAGATGAAATATGACTTCTGACTTCAAATCATTTTTCTTTAAAAAGAGATTTTTCTTAAATGAGTGAAAAAGCGAAATATATAGAATTTGTTCTACTTGACCAAGTACAACTTTGCTAAAGGCATAACTTTTAATGGTAGTGAAAATTAAAGATTAGAAGGAAATGATTGTCTTTTGACACAATTGCGGATATTATTCATTTTGATCAAATCATCATGTGGCTAATTATTTTTCAATAGAAATGAATTAAAAATAAATTTTTGGATTTTTTAAAAATTTGTATTTGTAAAAAATTTTAAAAATTTGTAAAAACAAATTACTGTATTTTACATTTTCAAAAATTGAATACTCTCAGTATTGTGCATTATTTTTTTCCTTAATGAACGATGTTTCATTTTTTACAGTTATTTAAGGATTTATATGTAATTATTCCAAAAAAATTTGTTCTCACAAATAACAGCATCATTTTTTAAAATCTTAAACTGCGCTAATCATTCAATGGTTTCAAAAAGTTTCAAAATTTCAAACAAACAAAGCAAAACAGGGGTTATTAATTTTTTTTCTGTCTCTGAGCAAAATGAGAAAGTTTCATTTACTGTAATTAATTATAAAATGAATTTGGAGCAACTAAGATATCCGAAACTAGATGCATTTTTACTTGCTGAATACTAGTAAATAACATAGTTATGAATATTTGAATGCTATGAATATTAAAGGGATGCTTTGGGTAGTGTTCGCATTCAAATGTTTATTTAGGAAATTAAATTAATATTCAGGATTAAAAAGTATTAATTTTCTTAGAGGTAAACCTAAAGATTTTATTTAATATTAATTTTGAGTAAGTTTTAATTTATATTTTCAGCTTTCTTATTGAAGTAAATATATCATAAAACATTTCTTAAAATTTTATTTGCAAAATAGAAAATTTTTTACTGTAAATAATAATTTCAAAATACATTTAGAAATATTACTCCGTGTTTAAAATTATATGTTTACGCATATTTCTATAATTTTAAGGAAAAGAATTTTTTTTTCAATCATTTGAAAGTAAATATATATATATATATATGAATCTGTGTTGCCGACTTAATTAAATATTAGATGGAAAAAAGAAAATATTATTTAATACTAATTTTTCAGATATAAGACTTTTTATTCGTATAATATAAATGAATTTTATATTTCTTAAATTCTTTTGATCCTTTATCTCACTTAAAGTAATATATTAGACTTTTTAAAAGTAATATTTTCATATATTTATACTCACTTAAAGTAATATTTTTGACTTTTTAAAAGATATTCAAATTTTACATTAAATTTAATTGCATCTTTTTCTCAGACGGCCTAAAAATTTCAACACGAAAATCATGTTTAACAAATGTTTGACCCAGAATGACCAAATCTAGACCTTGTGCCATAAAATCAAACCAGCCAACACACATAAAGTATCATGAGTCTCCTGAAACCCAAGAAAATTTGTAATATAAACTATAAATACTGGCTACTCAAGTATACCTTGTTTGAAAATATTTCTGCCTTACAAAATATTATTAAACACATGTAGTGGAAGCTTTATAAGCCAGATAGCAGTCTCAAGACTGAGTGATAATTTTTGTCTTGTGGTCATGTTATCTGGCAACGAACCCTAACATCGTGAGCTCAATCCTTACTAATAGCTTTACACAGTCTACCCCTTTAATAAATGAATTTCTAAAATTTACAGATTTACATTCATTTCCTTTGCAGCTCTGTCGTAGAAATTGAAAAAATGAAATGCATTGAATGTAGCTTCAGTTCTTCGCAATAAATTTTGAGACGCAATTGTAAGTATTTGAACATCACAATATCGATAAATTTCAGACTTCAATTAATAACCACTTTAGAGCGAAGAAGATTTTGGCTATAGGACCCACTTTTTTCAAAACTATTTTTATCTGTTTAAATATGTAAAGTCACTCACGGTTGTGAATTATAAAAATTGCTCCTTAATTTTGAACATATTTTACTAAAATTAGAGCTTTTTAAAAATTTCAGGAAATATAGCAATATTTTTACTAGATTTAATATATTTTATTTTGATACATATTTAAAATAGTAAAACATGATAAATAAGTTTTATGAATAAATTTAAATCGGATGCATATTAATATATATTAAAAATTCTCACAAAAGTAGGACGCTCTTAAAAGATTTTACTAATGAACATTGAAAAAATATTTTGAAGAAAATGGCGATGCAAAAATCTTCAATATTACTTGACTCCAATTTAATATAAAATATATAGATTAATTTTATTATTTTAAATAGTGATTAAGAAATGAGAAATTATTGTTTTCAAAATTATCTCCTATGTTGAGTATTAATAAAAGTTCAAAAACTTAGAGTAAAAGTTATTCTATTAATTTAAAAACTTAACATTTTGTCAAGCATAATTTAAAATACTTTTAAATGATCATTTAAATGAATGCTTTTGTTTAGAAATCGATTTTTTAATTTTTAGATAACAATTTCTCATACCCATGCTTTTCTCTCTATAAATTATCTTACAACATATATATTCACATTAATTTTAATTATTGTATACTTTTATGTTTTTTAAATAATTAGTTTGGCCTATATATTATTTTAATCAAAAATATATTATAGTATTTTAATTAATTTAATTATTTATTTAAATTTGCTTGCATATATTACAGTTATTTATATATGTGCAAACAATATAAAGTTTGTTTATATAATTCAATGCATAAGTACTAACCACTCTCCAAAGAGATTCTAAAAATATCCATTCTCTCCGCCGAACCTAAAAAGATACTTATAGTTTTTTTTACTTAACATTATGTTAGTTTTATCTCAACAATATGATAATGAAAAAAACATTTTAACATTATTCGAGCATGAAAAGAAAATCATATCATGGAACCTTATGTATACTATATAAAATCAATATTGAATATTTTCATTTTCATTTTATTCAATTACATACAATATAAAACAGAAAAATGCAATAATTGTATAAAATCTGTATATAATCGTAAGGCCAATATTATAAAAGATTGTTTTTTATCTGAAATATTTTAAAATTATTTTACAGTTATGTTTAATTCTAACGAATTTTGATGTCAAATTGCGTTTGAAAAATAGTGTCTGATATCTTACTATACAACATTTGAACATTAGAACTCTCATTTATCCATCTTAATCTCAAAAATCACTATTTTCAGCCAAAACCAACAATTTCTAAGAAATAATGATTACAACATCTAAAATTTAGAAGAAAAAAATTGATCATCAAGCATTTTTCCCATTAGAATATTCTAAAAATAGGACATAAACTAACCGGGAGGAAAGGTTTAATTTTTAAAGCTATTGAACCGAAATATATTGTCTTTCATGATCCGAAAATAAACAAACTAATTATTTCCTTCAAAAATCTTATAGAGAGATCCACTGATATTTTCAATTACCCGATTCCACAGATGCGCAAAGTATTCTTCAATACCATTGCCTTCAAATGATTCCTCAGAGAAAAAAATTAAAAAACCTCAACGTCTCTAGGTATAATAGGCTGCATCGATATTTCTCTTTCTAACAGGCCTCAGGATCCGGTAATCTACCGTACAACATTGAAGAAACATGATTACCTTACATTTTTGTTTCAGAAGCGTAATGTATAACAGAAAAAAAATGCAGATTTCATTTCAAAAATGTCATTTAGTTAGTACTTAAAGCAAATAGAACAAAAATATCTTAAACCAAATGGAACAAAAAAATGAGAATACTGTTTGCAACTTATTATTAAAAAGAGATTCTATAATAATCTATTTTCCAGACAGCCCAGATTCCAAGCATTTAACGGATGGTTAGAAGAAAAAAAATCTTACTCCCGAAATTCGGTCTTCCACTTGATCTAAGCAGTTATTCAATTGCCGCCTACAGTCTTCCTAAAATAGAAAGGGAAAATAAATAGCAGGAAATAGAAATAAATTACTCCTTTAACCTTGTAATAAACAATGGAAAACTGGAACAATGAAAATTCAGCAAAATTTTCTTCAGAACGAGGCAAAAATGGTTATTTTCTTCAAAATTCAAAATAAAAAAACGTTTTGCTACGAAGCAGAAAACTAACAATATGTTTGAAATCACAGTAAAGCAGAAGTTTGCTTTGTCTATTTTTAATTCAAAATAAATTTTTCATGGTATTTTGAAATAGATAATTATAGAATAGTCATATTTTCTCTTTAATAAACAGCTTTTATCAACTCATTTTGCAAACCATTATTGATAAAGAAGTTATGTGCTAGTCCGGGTATTTTATTTTTATTTATTAATTCATTTTTTTCACAATTTCGATCTATACATATAACTGTGCATTTTTTAAGTATTATATATGTAATCAACAGAATATATTTCTCATAATAATCATAAAATTATATATTTTTATATTTTACAAATACGAAAAATGTAACTTAACCTATAAAATAACTAACACATGAATAAATAGTGTACCTTTAAGGATTAAGAGCATTTAAAGGTTTAATATTTTTTTAAATACAAAACAAAATATTTTCAAATTCAAATTTCATCAATGCTGATTATTTTTTAATTGATGCTAATGAAATTAACATCAAACGAAATATTTACGTACTTATTTTACTTCATTGTACTTAAAAAACAATATTTTTATTAATTTTTAGGAGCTTAATCTCGATAAAAATTGTATGTGCCATTTGATGAAAATTGTACCATTATCAATCTATCGTATTACTGAAAAACTTCTATAATATACTTTGTTTTATTTAAAAATCTTTCTTTATTTTATTGTCCTATCTTTTTAGTATTCTTTTTCTTATTCTATCTTTTTCATTATTTTTTTATCCAGCTTTTACCCCATATTTTTTAATGAAGAAAAAATAGCTAATTACTATGTATAGACAGAGATAGGAGCATCTTTTCAGACGGAAAAATGCTTTAATTAAGAAAGTGTATATAATTATTTTGTTTTAATTTAACATTGCTGAAAACCTTTGATCCTATTAAAACAATTTAGATACATTAGTATTTAAAAAAGGTCCCCCTTCTACGATTAAACCTGATCAAACTGTGAAGTTTTTAATTCTCTATTTCACAAGGTTTTTAAACATTTCTATAGGCACTTAGAGAAATTTCAACCAATCAGTGAGCAACCCTTTGCTCAAATTCACCGATTATTGACTTACAATAAAAAAATTAAACTATTCAACCCTTTATTAGTTTAAATCGCAGAAAAATGGACCTCTATTAAATATTTGTGTATCAAAATTATTTTAATGGGTATGTTTAATAAGACCGGGGACTATTTAAAAATTTTGAGAATTCTTTTTTTCAATGTTGCCGTTGACTGAAACAGCATAAAATATATTTCTTTAAGTCATGTAAAAAGCTTTCCGATTATAAACGTTACTCTCGACATAAAAATTAATTATAAAGCTGCAATTAGGAAAAGTGAGGAAAGCAGAATTAAATAGACCTTATCTATTTAATTTAGTAATTATTTCAAAGCATAAGACTTAACTATCTTTACATAGTCAAAATTTTCTATATAATGTGTAATCGAACAAGCTGTTGTCCGATTATCCCTTATAAAAATTGTTGTCCATATAACATATGACGCATCAAAGAATATACCGTTTGAATTGAAAGAGTAGAATTTTTAATGTTGGTCTCAGATGGTATGTACTCAGGAATGATGAGAAAAGGAATTAGCTTGTTCTAAATTTTACAGTTTCAAAGTTTTTAAGGACAGAACTGAAGTAATAGTTAATATATAATAGTAATAGTTAATATATATAGTAATAGAAGTAATAGTTTTTATATTTCACTAACTTTCAGTATGTCTACCCTTACATATATAATGGCTTTCTGCTTGCTGGAAATAGTTCATTATATTATAACTACTATTAAGAGAAATCTACTATTAAATCTTATTTAGATGAACTTGTAGTTGCAGATGGTTTCTATGATATACACGCAATGTTTCTGGGGCGTTTTATCCGTCAAATAATTATTTTTTCACTATTTTCAGTTAAGAGATATGTTATTCATATCAAAAGGCAAGAAAGCAAAATACGGCACTGAAATCCCAATCTCTATTTCTTCATGTAAGATTACGTGCCTTAAGGTCAGAAGAAGAAATATTAATAATCTCTATTTCTTCATGTAAAGTTACAAACCTTAAGGTTATAGGGCCTTACATGAAGAAATATTAATAATGTCAATCTTAACATCAAAGCAAAAACTTTTCATAATCCTTCTAGTTTCGAGATTAGTCTTTTGGTTATAAAAAAAAAAGTGTGAAAATAATGAAAAGAGAATTCCTGTTCTTCGTGGTTTTTATTTTCATTTTTTAAACCTTTGCTTATCATAGCTATTTTTCGCTCTTGAAATACCACTCTAAGTTAATTATATGGTCACGTGAATGAATATGATGGTCACGTGAAAAAATAGATGTTAAAAATTTTGAAATTTTATTATTTTAACTGTAATTGTGAGAAGTGGACTATAATTTTTCACCTTATTCATGAGCGGATATCATACAATGCTTGCATTTAAAATTTTATTCCATTCCTTCAGATTCCATGTTTTCCAGAAGTTCTTAAATATATTAGCAATTTTTTATATATAATTCTGAATTGATCCTAATTATTTTGCACTAATAAAACCTGATCTCTAATGTTTAATTATATCAGTGTGTTTTAGAGATAGAAGTATTTTTATGAAATATTTATAATTTGTATTCCTGTTATATCGATTCATTAAATATCTACTATATATAATCTCTAAATGACTTCTTTAAATGTAATAATAAAAATAAAACAAGGAAAAATTTCGCAAAAAAGATAGATATTTTAACTGAAACAAATCATTCATAAAACAAAGAAATCTACAAAGGGACAAATAGTTTCGGAAACAGTGTAAGAACGTAATTCTACATTATATTTTAAAAAAGTTGAAATTTTGAAGGGACATTTAGAAAAGGATATTTTCTACAACTTCATTCCATCTGCTTGTGGCAATATTTTTGTCAACATTTTAAATAGAATTGTATAGAAGAAGTACTTTGTTATAATTCACCATGAATGCTGCTATCTAAATATTTTTAAAATTTAAAAATTTACGACAAATATTTGAAAAATCAAGTGAAAATATTTTGTCATTTAGTGAACAAAATTTTGTGGTTTGGTTGTTTTCTTTAAAATTCTTACTGAACACAAAAGCGTAAGTATTAGTAACAAACAATCCTTGTTGGAAATTTGATTCATGCATTTGTTTCTGTTATTTTGTCTCCCTTCCTTTCAAGAAATCCTTTTCAATACAATTAAATATAATCTACCAATATTTTGATTACTTTATGATGCATCATTTCTTGTTTCTTTTGTAGTTATGTGGCTTGTTCTTATGGGTCTTTTAAAATGTATAAATAATTTGTTTTGTAATATGTAAATCTACGACGTATTATTTCATTGAAACCATTTTTCTATTCAGCAACATTTGCATGTATATACCGGATATTTTCCAAAGAAATGTGAAATGATAGACTTATTTAAAGTAAAACTCATGCTTTTTTCTAAACATGTCTTCTAACCAACAAATTTAAATTGACAAAAGCTCTTTTTTAATTCAGTCTTTTCAATCATGTCTGTTATTCTAAAGCCTTCAATCAATATCAAAGCTTGTCTTAGCGTAAATTCTTAATTATGCTATCCTTCTAGAAAAGTGTCAATTGTTCAGCGAAAAGGAATTTTATATATATAGCTGCTTTACTTTCGTTTTGTTCTTTATGTGCGGATATTTTTAGAGAAACTAATCATATAGTTGCTGTTTAAAGATAAAGAACTAAACTTACAGCTGAAGAATCGATTATTTGATCGTCATTGTCTTCTGCAGAAAGGACACCTGAAAAACAAATTTTGGAGAATTATTTCTCAGGCAATTTTCGAGGTGATTAGAAATTACAGTATTGTTTTGTATCAATTACTTAAAATTTAATTACACTATTGTAATTTTAAAATCTAGATGCTTTTAAAAAAACCACTAATTGCATTAACTAATAAAACATAATATATTTAATCACAAAATTTAATTACTAATATAATTTAAAATAAAAATAGGTGTTTAAAAGAATGATAGAACACTCAAGCCTGTTTTTCATTGCGTCGTAAATTTTTGAGGTATAAATAAGAATGTTATACAATTCAAGATAAATATATTCTTTCTTAAATAACTGATGTAGAATATAAATTTGCAGTTTATGAGAAACATAAAAATGATAATTATTGTCATTATTGCATCAAGTATTCTTCAATGATTTTTTCATTTTTTATTGGTTTTGAAACATCCTGTATTTGTATTTTTTGAATTACAGTACATATAATACGTTATTGTTTAGCAGTTACAATAATTGCATTTTTTTTTTACTTTAACCCAAAATTTTCATCAAATTTTTAAAATAGGGAAAGGTAATTGTTAAATAAATGAAGAAAAATTTACCGCTTTTAGACGTTACATTCTACTCATTACAAAAGATCAAATTCAGTTATTTTTTTCGGCTTTCAATATTGTCCTTTAAGACATTTATTTTTTAACCATAATATCCAAGAGTCGTCAAATTTCAAATATATATAAACAATATAATAAACACAAAATTTTCTCTATATGCAAAAAGTTTTGTCTTCTTTTAGAAGAAGTGTGCAGATAATTACCAGAAAATATGTGGATTATTATTCATTTCAAGTCAGTATTTTCTGAATGCCACAAACTTTAAAAATATTTTTCCTTGTAGTAATGAGTTCTCAGTACGAAACTGCATTGAATCTTTTTATAAATACATTTTTTAAATAAAATATTTTTATTAATAGTATCAAACAGATTAAAATTAAAGCCCTTCAATTAACATGAAAATCAAATATTAGCTGCAATACATTTCTTTTAAATTACATAGATTATCTTTTTTTTTCATTTAAGTTTCGCTCATTAATTACTTATATTCATTATTTTGTAAAACCCATAATTCAATACATTAGTGCATTGGTAAAACTATTACAAAGAAAGAACTATAAAATAGTTTTTGAAACGAAGTTAGGCAATCAAATGCAGTTTCTAACATATCATACCTTATGACAAGAGAAAACTGCGTTTCTTTTCATTTTCCCTTATTTTATATTTAAAAATTATTCTTTGTTTGTGTCGTAGGGAAATCTAATCTGATTAAGTATCGTTAGAGGCACTGGAAAATTAGCAAAAGATATTTTAAATAGAATTTTAGTATTGTGCAGTGGAGCAGAAAGATGCACATTTTAATAAAAATACCCAAATATAAAATCGGATCTATTTTTCTAATACCATAATATTTCAAATTAACATTATAAGCAAAGTAATTATTATTTTCAGGGGAATTATAATGGCTAAAAGAATACGTTGTTAAAAATATATGTAGAATCAGAAATCAGAAAAAGTTATTCGAAACGAATTTTATTTGCAAAATAAAGAATGTTACCTCCTCACATTAAAATCAAGAACAAAAGAAATATTCTCAAAAATCAAGATTAATAAATGCAAAAAAATATGATGAAATTTGAAGTTGGAAAACTAAAATCATACCTGCTCGAAATAAGAATGATGAAAATGAAGAATGAGAAAATGCTTTCCTGGAATCCGGGCTAATCAAAATCAATGGAGTGTTGCCAAATGGTTTTAAAAAAGCGTAGCGAGTAAAAAAATTACTGTAAAATAACACATTCATTCAGAAATATATTCAATATATATGTACATATATGTGTAATTAGGGTTTTACACCAAGTTGCATTAATGTATTGATAAATCTTTAACTGAATTACTTTTAAAAAGCTCATAAAACTGATTTTTGAAGGTTTTATGAATAAAAAGGCAATTTTAAATTCTATAATTTATACTATATTTATTTTAATGGCTTATTTTACCCTTAATATTTGCAATTTGGATGTTTTAAAGCAGATTCTAAATAAAAGAAATAGAAAATAACAAAGGAAAGTATTATGACCGGAAGCAACATTTGGGAATATCGGAACTAGAGAGGTTACAAAGCATTAAAAACAATCTGATTAGAATTATTTCATATGAATATTCTAAATCATCGAAATAGATGATGAAAGATAAGGAATGGATAACAAATAAATAATTTTGTTCTTAAATGATGGCAAAACCCTTCCAACTGAAGAAAGAAAATGATGAAGAACAAGAAGATGTAAATTTTTTGGAGTCCTTAGTTTCATGTTTTCCCCATACTTACTATTCTCAATTCGCAGCTGAATTGAGTTTTGTTAACTTTTAATTAAATATCCTATGCAGAAAGTGTTTATGAATCCCTCCAGAAAATATTTTTAGGTGACATCAAATTGTGTAGGAAATTTGTTTTAATAGCTTTGCTTATATTATTTTCATCTCCTAAAAGAACCATCCTAATAGAATCAAGTTCTTTGTTAGCATATAGCTGTTGTTGTAATGTAATTGTTCTGTTCTTCCTTGGGTAGGTACTGTGAATTCCTATTTTACATTTTCTTATACTAGGCATACAATGAGGAAGAGTTGGCAAATATATTTCGTTTGTATGCCTCGAATACAAGAATAAAATTAAAAAATTTAAGCTAGAAATTTTAAGGAATTTCTCAAATCCTCCACCTATCAGACATCTTCATATGCGAAAAATGCATTTTCGGAATTATACCTGTTTGTCTCCAGCAATTGAAATTAGATATGATTTTGATTCCATATTTCAGGACTTATTCAGGAATTTCAAATTTTGAACCAAATATATTCAAAGACGGTCTGTCTGTCCACTGTCCGAAAACAGTTAACATGACAGAAAGTAAAAGGAAAATAAAAGGAAAATTGTGAAATCAAATCTTACAATAAGCGGTATGTACTTTCTCGTGCATGCGAACTTAATAATTAAAAAAAAACTTAACTATTTGAATAGATGAGTTATTTCACAGTTTTAACATCTAAATTATAAAATTTTGTATCAAATCCATCAAATGGTTAATAGCCTATTAGTCTGCACTTTGAGATGCATATATAACTTCAAATGGAAGGACCTAAATTAAATTTGGTACATAATTTTACGACTACAGTTGTTGTTCTAATCAGGTTTATGTCTCTATCGATCAGAGGCGAGCAAAAGGTGACCGAAATATATAACGTGTTTTTTTTTTCACTAATTTTATTTCAACTACATCCATCCATTTAATCATAAAGATGTCACTGAACGTATATTTGAATACAGAACACTAATATTTTGTTAAATCATTTTAATGACGGTTTTTTTTTTCATTTTGTTTAATGGAGGAATTTTATAATCGCTTGAAACCAATTAAAATTTATTTAAGCATGTTGTATATAGGGTATCAATTCAAATCGAGATCCCATAGTTAATTTCCTAAGCATTAAAGACAGACATATTTTTCCAAATAAAAAATTCTTTAAATCAAGAAATGAACTATATATTTTTATGTTTTTAATGAATAAATTTGCTGCTAAAATCTATGGAAGCGCATTTTTATATCATCTTGATTCTATTAGTTATATACACTGATGGGAAAAAAAATCCCAACACCAAGAAAAAATTATTGTACAGTAAAGAAATTTTAGGAATACATTTGTCTAGGTAACATATTTAATTGATTAAAGTTTCAAGATCACAGGTAGAGCCATTGGCGAGAAGAGCCATTTCAAATGTGAAATGTTGGTACATTAGTAACCGGTGTAACCGCCAGAATTTTGAATGCAAGAGAGCAAACGTGCATGCATTGTGTACAGGTGTCGTATATCAGTTTGTAATATGGAGTTCCATGCCAGTTGCACTTGGGCGGTCAACGCAGGGACGGTTAATGCTGGTTGTGGATGACGCTGGAGTTGTCGTCCAATGGTGTCCCATACGTGCTCGATTGCAGAAAGATTTAATGATCTAGCAGGCCAAGGCAACATGTCGACACTCTGTAGAGTATGTTGGGATACAACAGCGGTATGAGGGTGAGCGTTATCCTGTTGGAAAACACCCCCTTGAATGCTGTTCCTGAATGGTAGCACAACAGGTTGTATCACTAGACCGCCATACAAATTTGCAGTCAGGGTGCGTGGGATAACCACGAGAGTGCTCCTGCTGTCATACGAAATTGCTCCCCAAACCATAACTCCAGGAGTAGGCCCTGTGTGTCTAGGTCGCAGACAGGTCACTAGCAGGCGTTCACCTGGCCTCCTTCTAACCAACAAACGGCTATCACTGTAACCAAGGCAGAATCGGTTTTCATCGGAAAACACAACGGATCTCCACTCCGTCCTCCAATGAGCTCTAGCTTGACACCACTCACGTTGCAAACGGCAGTGATTTGGAGTCAGTGGAATGCACTGTTCAGGGCGTCTGGCTCGGAGCTGACCTTGAAGTAACCGATTTCTAACAGTTCGTTGTGTCACTGTGGTGCCAACTGCAGCTCGAATTTCAGCTGCAGACGCAGTACGATTAGCCACAGCCATACGCCGAATACGACGGTCTTCCCTCTCAGTACTACCACGTGGCAGCCCGGAACCTGGTCTTCTTGAGGCAGTACCTTCCCTTGACCACTGCCGCCAATACTCATGCACAGTGGATACATTCCTGCCAAGTCTTTTAGTAATATCGCGGGAAGAAAACCCACCTTCTCGCAGCCCTACAACACGACCTCGTTCAAACTCAGAGAGCTGTTGATAATGGCTTCTTCGTTTTCTCAGAGGCATCCTTGACTAACATTAACCCACTACGTCAAATCTCAACTGTAAATAATGATCACGAACCTTACAGCGCTTAAAATCTCAACTGTAAATAATGATCACGAACCTTACAACGCTTAAAATCTCAACTGTAAATAATGATCACGAACCTTACAGCGCTTATTTAAAGCAAACCTCATTTGCATGTTCATAGTGTCGCTACTAGCACCACACTAACGCGCGTAGCTTGAAATTTGAATAGACGTCATCTATCAGATGTATAAACACGCCTACCAAATTTCGTTTACCTAGCACAGCTCCTTCCTAGTGTTGGGATTTTTTTTTTCCGTCAGTGTATAATATAAGATATTTTAATACAGTACCTTCTAAAACATTTAATCTTCAGATGTTAAAATCTACCGAGCTATGAATCTTTGAATTTCAGTAAATGATAACCAATTATCTAATTTATTAAAAAGAATTATCTGAAAAAGAAATGTCTGTTGACTATATCCTTTAAGTGGTAGTTAAATTAGCCAAAAATTGTGTAAAATTATAATATACAAAGTTATATAAAATCGGCCTTGGTCGTAGAATTTAGGAGCTTCCATTATTTGAAATTTTTGTGTATCAAGAATCTTTTACCAAACGGAATCAGCAAGACCAATGAACTTTTTAATTTTTTCAGAAGATATTTTATTTCGAAAAACGTAACTTTCGCGAAACGTAAGAATTGATTATTTTATTTCATTCAAGGCAATTTCCTACTTGAAATTATGTAATTTTTTCGGTGGTTTAAAATTTAGCACTAGTTGGCAATTATAATGCACAATCTGAATAAATTAGCTAACATGATTATAGAAATTGAATTGAATTTTCATTTGAATTTAAGGATAAAGTATTGCAGAAATACACATTTCTGAATAGTAATTATGTAATAATCTCTAATAATTCCAATGCACTATCAAATGCCATCCCCTTCAATTGTAACACTCTCTACTAATGCCAGTTCGTCAAACTTTTACTAATCCAAAGTATGGCCGTACCATGCTATCTGCAAGATTGTAGGCATGTTGACCTACCGACATGGAATATTAATTATGTTAAACTGTAAATTTAAGTATTGGCTGAATGTACTAGGGTTGTTCAAATGAAAAGGTACGAAACGACACTGTGGATATAAAGGATGATTTTGACTAGAGTCAAAATCATGGCGATATACTATCCGAAGGATTCTTTGTTTCCAGAATTCCTGTGGCCATGAAGAGTCCCAGTCCTTCCCAATGTTCTTGAGTTCGCCTCTTCTTAAGTTCCTCGGGCAAAGAAGAACCATTAACTCCGATATGTATTGTGAGACATTCTGAAGATAACGCAGGATTAATCAAGAACAAAAGATGAGGGCTATTCACATTGCACATGATACAATTTCATGATTACGCGCGTCCACACATCTAAAGGGTTACACACGTGCACTTGGACAAGTTTGAATGGGAGCAACTCGACCATCTTCCCAGCAAACCCGACATGTCACCCTGTGATTTTTATGAGTTTAGTCCCTTGAAAAAACGTCTGAAAGGGAAGCGTTTCAACTCCGAATGCGAACTCAAAGTCGCTGGGAATAACTGGGTCTCGTCAATGCCGCAGGAATCCTGGAAACACGTAATCCTTCGGCTCATAAATCAATGGAATCGTGGTGCTCTGACCTACGGTGTATTGCTTGAATAAAGTATTCATTTATACAAAAAGTGTCATCTCGCAAATTTTTATTTCAAAATCCCTACTATAATTATTGTTGTACAATCGTAAGTGTAATGTATTGTATAATTGTTTGTGAATTCTTTTAAATTGTTAGACTTTGTTCCCCTGCATTGCTCTTACAAAGGTTAAAAAAATAAGGGATTTGCCTACAAGAAATCCCTGCTGATGTTCAAAAAACGTTGCTATAATGAATAACAAATTATTTATAAATCTCTTTTGTGAACTTAAATGAACTCTATTATATCCAAGATTTTTCTAAAAGCATCATATGAAGGTATTTCAAAATTAAATTATGCTTACAGTTTCCTACAATTAGTTTATCCATTCATTTATATGGCGGATAAAAAAACAGTGTTAATCATGAAAAAAGGAAGCTGATATGGTAGTTAATCTTTTCTTATTCTTTTCAAGGGAATTCGAACTATTTCCGGGAATCATTTGTAAATTCATAAAAACAGAATCCAATAAAAATTCTTTAAATTTTCTAAAGTATTTAAAACTCCACTTCTGATTAAACTTGAGTAAGTATTTTTGTTGTTCTAACTGCTAAATACTAATTTCATTGAGTTTATTTACCTAAACATCAATCAGCCGGAACCATTTCTTAATTTTGAAATTCTTCTTGATTTTGAAAAAATAAGCGTAAAATTGAAAATATCAGGGTCAACATCTTTAGTTTTTGTGATGAAACCAAACGGTTGATTTAAACACAAATATATAAATAAATAGTGGGTTTGATTCTATGAGGCATGCTCTCTTCTTAATTTAAGGTTAAGTTTAAAATATACATAAGTCATTTGATATACTCAGATTGTAGCGGTTGCATTATACTCGATCTTCTCTTTTGGATAATAGAAGACGATGCCTGATCAGGTAAGCATCCCATCATGCAATGCTATTGTAATTGTAATGAGATGAGATGCTGTTATTTTAAGATGTGTAGACATTAATGCCTTGTCTTGGTGTAAGTTGTATTTACTCCTTATAAATTAGAAAATAAGTTCACTGCAATTATTGTCTTTAATCGCATTTTATGTAAATTTTTGAGTTATTGTATTAATATATAAAACTTGTAATTAGAAAATAAACATTTGTCTGTCATTTTACTATTAAAACTCTCTCTCTCTCTCTCTCTCTCTCTGTGTGTGTGTGTGTGTGTGTGTGTGTGTGTGTGTGTGTGTGTGTGT
>JAPMOQ010020905.1:1416775-1432333 GCA_026543055.1 Argiope trifasciata
TGTGTGTGTGTGTGTGTGTGTGTGTGTGTGTGTGTGTGTGTGTGTGTTGGTTGTATAAAATTTTACATAAGACATAAAATTAACTAGCGAAAATGTATCCTTTGCTTACGAATAAAATTCGACAAGTTCCTCTCCACTTCAGGCTGTAAAATCAGCATAAATGAAAAATATACATACAATGGGAATACCCTTAATTATTTAATGCATAAGATGGTCTGCAAATGAATAAGTTCTTTTAAGGAGCAAAATATTCAAAATTAACCTGAACCCTTGTCTGTGTAATATTGCCATTCCTCAAGACATAAAATATCCTGAATATACTGTGGTCATCTGATGTAATGTTTTCTCTTTTTTCCATATATATAGATTTAAGAATATCTGTTGAACCAAACTAGCGCATTTTTTAACATTTAACATATCGACACATATTTATATTTGAAAAGAAATAATCATCGTATCCCACTATTTGATGAGGAATTTGCCATTAGTTTTTGTATTAGTAATGTAAAAAATAAAAAGAAAAAGAAAATGATTGAAAATTGATAGAAATTAAAAGGCGCCTAAATAAACAGAAGGCTAAATCAATGAAATTGTCATTAGCCCATGACACAGAGTTTAAAAAATCCCTTTTGCATTTTTTTCAACAGATTCTAATTTTTTTTTCATACACATTACATGAGCCATTTCAAACGTGCTGGATTTTTTGCCTCCTGGTGTTTTCGAAATCAAAAAT
The DNA here is from genome assembly GCA_026543055.1 of Argiope trifasciata. Lineage (NCBI taxonomy): Eukaryota > Metazoa > Arthropoda > Arachnida > Araneae > Araneidae > Argiope > Argiope trifasciata. The sequence goes on from JAPMOQ010020905.1 coordinate 1,417,509, forward strand.
GATGGCACTGTCGCAATGCGGGTCATCCATTAAATCATTGAACGCCGCAATTGATGTTGCAGTGAAAAAAAAAACCTTCTCACTTCATTTATTGAAGAAACCAAAACTCAAAACAAGGTTAATCTCTTTTAGGCTGATTTTGTTTCTGGCAATAATTCAAAACTGCAAAGTCGGCTTACAATAACGCTCTTAAATAGTTCTCTTGAATTCTTCTCTTAAATTGCTTTCAATTATTACACACTCAAAGATAACCTATAGTTTTTTTAACGATATGTATTTATTTCGGAGAAAAAACGTGCGTTTCCCACAGGATACTTAAAAAATACTAAAAGAGCTATCCACTTCAGCAGAATTAACTAATGCGTATGGAAACTTTGTAGGAAATTATTTAAAATGTTTAATGTCTGCATTTATTACTATCAGCCTGAATAATTTTGTATTTGATGTGTCTTTCACACTGCCGCATTTGTTTTTCATAAATGCATAATAAATTTTAAGAAATTAATTAGCAATTTTAGATTGGGATCGTTTTTGGCATTTTTTCCGATTGTTAAGTGCATCTAATTAACTAACATTCCTCTGACAAAAAAATAACACAATCTAACCAGTGACTAAGCTAATACATTCTATATTATAAGCCCAGAAAATGATTCAAGACATTTTAAACCCCACCTTTTTATTGTTTTAAAAACTTCTCTTCACTTTTCATCCATTATTTGAATCAATTCTTACAGGGTGTTCCACAATGCGTACGTACAGATTCGGATAGAGCACATCAAGACAAATACTTTGATATATAACATTTGGGATTCCCGAATAGCATCATAATCTAATAAGGTGAGAAGCTTCTCATCATAATACTCATCATGACGTATCTTATCCGAATTCGTTAATATTAAACGCTGCCTTATGGGGAATATTGTACGAGTTCATTCAAATTATGGGAGAAAAGAAATGGAGAAAGGTTCTTAAAATAATAAAAAGGAAATTAAGTTGTCTTGAAACCAATTTCTGGACATAGGGCGTAATAGTTTAGTCACTGATTAGATTATACCATTTTTTTATCTGCAGAAAGTTAGTGTTATATGTATTCAACAACTGGAAAAAAAAATCCCATAAAAGACCGACATCTAAAGTTACTAATTCATTTATCATAATTTATTGCTTATCTTTGTGAGACACCTAGGTAAGCACCTATTTACTTTATATCTGTTATTAGCTGGTGCCCGACGCGTTGTTGCCGCTAAAAAAATAATTTTTGAATTAAAGTTTGAAATTTGAAATAGCTGTTTTTTTTAATTAAGAATGCTAAGAAAAATTATGTTTGTTTTCTTATTAACAATGAACACATTCATTGAAATTGAATGATATATGAAAGAAAAGTATAGATGATATATTCCATTTTTGTAACTTCATTATTTAAGTATACTTTAGAGTAGGCAACATTTTATTTTTATTTTTCTGTCTTCAGTAAAAGCAAATACATTTCATGGTTGTTCATGAGTATCCAATATAAAACTGTCCATGTGAAAAACATCGATTTTCTAGGTTCAAAGTAATAAGTTGGAAAAATTTGTCGCTATTGGATAAACAGTACTGCAACGCATAAAATACGAACAAATAAAAATTCATTTTTATATATTAGATATAATAATTGTATTGCGTTTATAACCATCGCACAAATGACAGCAATAAATTTGGCAAACTTTTAAAGCAATCGAATGAACAGTACATCAGCGCATAAAATACAACCAAACATTCATTTTTATTTATTAGATACGAGCAAAGTTGAATTCGTTTTTGAATCCATTGTTAATAGTTCAGAAGAATGAGTCACGACATTAAGGAAAAGTACCTTGCTGCTAACATTTTACTAAAAGTCTCTTGACTATAGCCCATGTTAACAGAGTTCATTGTGGTTTATAAAAATCTTTAATGCTTATGCATGTAAGATTTAAAAAGGTATGAAAATAAATTGCTGTATGTACTTCAAGTTAAAACAAGTAACACTAAAAAACGTATAAAGTAGGAACGAAAAGAAGCATTTATTAATTTTTCCACTTCAAAAATTCTTGATGTATAAAACTTATTACTTTATGAAAAAAATGTACTCAGAAGAAGAAAAAATGTAAAAGGAAGTTTAATTAATAATATAAAGAATCAAAAAATAAAAAGACCAATGAGAACATAGAATAATTGGCCATTAAGATCTAAAAGAACTACTAAATAGCCACCTAAAAATTGTTTTCGAAAGAAATTCAATCCTGATATGTTTAGTGTGTGTGTTTATGTCAAAAACAATTTGCAATTATTTTGATCCTCTTTAATTTAAAAGAATTAAAATATTATCTTTTAAAAGTTCGCAAAACGATGAGATACTTATATTTTGAAAGTAACTATGAAAATGAATACTCCTTTTATTGTCTTTCAACGTAATGATATTCGTCGAAAACTAATACAAAAACTTGAACTAATTTTAAAAAAACTTCCATTTCTAGCAATAGTTTTAAATAATATAAAGTGAAAAATTGTAAGTTATAATTTTTTTTTAAATTCTAATAGAAAGCAGTTATTCAAAAATGTATTGTATCGCAAAAAGTTCTGCATCATTATATCCAAAGCTAGACATTCAATATTTATTTATCTTAAAAAAAATGTCACATAATTTTCATAGATTTGGAAACATATTGGTAATAAATACATATTTCAAAATTAATAACTTGAGACATGAATTAAATAAATATTATTAATAATGCAGTTAATTACTATTGCAAATTTTAAACGCAGAATAGCTTTTAAGCTATAAAACCATTTAACTTAAGGGTTTTACAAATAGAGTATTGTAATACTTTTTAGAGCTAGATGTTCAAAACTCAATATTTTAACATTATATTAATGCTATATTTCTTTTTTTTTTTTTCAAAAAAAATGAATATACCTTTATAAAATAATATGAGGACAGAAGAAAGAATTATTTTTCAATTAGCATCGGACTAAATTTTAAATTTATTAATTTTAATTGATATTATAAATTATTGTTTCATTAAAGGTACTTAATATTTCTTCTTCTATTTAAGAACGCAGTAATATCACTCAACTATTAATTATTCAACTTATTTGAAAAATTTGTAGAAATAATGTTTCTAATATATAGTCAACGCAATGAAAAATTAACTTCAAAATCCATTTATATACTTTTATATACTCTAATTAGATACTCTATACGTGTTATAGTTTTAAATCCTTTGGAGACGGTTGTCAAAATGACTTTGCGTTGCTCTCTGATTATTTTGTAGTGTTTTGTCCTTAAATACAATAATCTCTTTAGTACTTTCAAATTCTTTCAGAAATATCGGGGCAAAAGGCTTGGTATGAACACCTGCCTATAACCCAGTTATACTTTTTCACAATTTTTATTGTTGTTTATGGAGTCTTTAACTTCATGTCTCTGAAATTGCTTTTGATTTGAATAATGCAAAAGAATAAAGAAGTATGCCTTCAGAGTTTTTTTAAATATTTTAATCTTTATTTTTATTAAATTTTAAAAATTATTAAAACGAGTATCATTCCGCAATATCTAACCGAAGAAAATATTCATTGATAGATTGGTTAGTTTTTTTTTTTTTCTGATAACATTTTTCCAACATTTTAAATGTTTTTGGTAACTATATGACTTCCAGAATGTTTTGGGTTTCCAAAATAGATTACAATGCTGTATAGAAAAGACATTTTAGAAAAATAACAGTGGAATCATTTTGACTCCATGTCTCTAGTAGCATTAAAAATTCATATATCCAGTTGCGGGTTAAACTTTCTTAAAACGTTACATAAACACAGAAACCATGTTAAAACACCTACTAAAACTCAACATTCTGGCAAACTTAAAAACAACAACACACTATAATTAATTTCGGCTCACGCCACTTTGACTTTCATGTGTTTAACAAATCAAAACTTACTTGTAATCTGCATGAGCGTAATTACGAGGGCAGCAGTCACAAACTTTCGCATTTCGGAAGTTAAATGTTTGCTCACCGTGGCCGCAATCTTCAAATGACGCGGATTCCCCATCAATCTGAGTTTATATAAACGGCCTGCTGCAGATATATAAAACTTGACATTGAAACCAATGCGGGCTGACGGCTAGGGGGAAATATAGTAAGTAAATTTTGCTGAACAAGTCATGCTAACTTTTGTTCTAGCTAGGTTTAAAATATCCAGACATCAGAGCTCATTTATCACCTGAAACAGTTTAATGGTTTTACATTTGCATAAATTAGCTCCTTGAAGCCAGTGATATTGACTGTGATTAATAGATATTGAAACGGCATTGAATACATGTAATAAGTTTTCTCAAACTTTAACAACTTTTATTTGAAGAGAAATTATTTCTAGAATGCTCTTTTGACATTTTAAGATCGACTTTTAAATATCGGGAGACAATGCAAGAAATAAAAAATCTTTTTGAACAAGAATGTGATTGGAAAATAAATAAAAGGGTTTTTTTTCCCTCTTCAGATTATTGACTCAAAAATTCTATTGATTTCAAGCAGACCAGGATATAAAATTTCTTTTTGCTATTTTCTTATTTTTCATAAATCTAAATATCAGTCAAAGAGTAATGCATAACGTGCTTAGTAAAGTATTTCTATATAAAATAATACAATAACTGCACAGAAGGAAATAATCCTTTTTGGATTGCAAGCGCATGTTATCTAAGAAAAGATTAGAAATTATATTTTTTGAATACTGAGCCATATGTTTTTATTTTTTATATTTATTATAGTCATTTGTTTATAACAATAAATGTAATCAATCCGTCATTTCCTCCTTTTAAAAGGAAAAGCTGTATTTGTGTAATGCAATTGATGGTGGTGGGTGCTGGAAGTATTGTATCTTTTAATTGTTCTCTAAGCAGTGATACAAGCATCGCTTTATCTGTAGATATCAAAAAAATTGCATGTAATCTATCTTTATTTTTATGCTTTAAATAAGTTTTATTTTCATTATTCATTATTATTATTAAATAAGTTTTATTTCATTATTCAGTTGAGATGTTTTCTCAACTAAAGAATTTATTTTAATTCCAAATAGAAAAGTAATTATTGAAATTTCTTATTCTGTTTTTTTTTCAGTTAGTTTTAATCTTAAAGGTTTCAGAACTTCTTAAACTAAGAATTATGACCTAGAAAAAGATTGCACTGACTAATTTAAGATCATGGAAATTCTACCTTTTCATATATATATGTAAGTAAATATTATCAAAACACACATTACTCATGATAAATATTAATTCATATTCATGATACATATTGAAATTTAATTATTGTTGATTATCATACATTTTTCTATTTATTCTCACTTTTTCAATTCCCGAAAAATAATTCAACAGTTACGTACCCAACAGCTCTGTTTCTAAAGTGACTGGACTGTCATTTTTCACAACTTTGTTCTCATAGGAAATCAGTGAAAGAAGCTGTTAATACTTATAAGCTATGCTGAAGAAAATCGAATATATATTTATATAACACTACGTCTGTGGTACAGAAATCGTTTTTATTACATACTATGGAATGGCAACAATCAAATGAAAAATATCGACTAATGAAAATTTCAGCAGGATGTTTTATTTTGGTTTTTTTACCTCTTACCTCATCCAATATTACATTAATTAAATTAAATTACTATATTTTAAATGCTACTTGCTGTTTCAAACACTTCACAGAGTCAGAAAAAGCACTTCTTTCAGTCAGTAAGTCAGATGTAAAAAATTATGAAATAATTTTTAAATGGAAAATTTAACAATCGAGAGTGAAAATGGGCTTAATCATCGCTATGGATACTCGCTATGACTTACATAAAGAAATGCAAATTTGCAAATTTATTAATTTCGCAAAAAAAAAAAAAAAATCATTTTTATTTTATAAAACTCAAAAAGTTATCTTCTTCATAATGTTGATTTCATTTCTGCACATTTTTTCTTTAATTTTAATAAATTTTTCAAGTATAATTTACAGTGTTACAATCCTTTTAATGTTAGGTTTTGTTTGAAAAAACTATTTAATTCATTTTTAATTTTGTGAAACTCAAAACATCCATCAAAATATTCAATTGCGTGCTTTTGCAAAAATTAAAATTAATATGAAAATAATTGATTTTTATCTTATATATCCGAAATATGACTTTAACTTCTGCTTATATTTCATATCATATGCACCTTTAATTCGGGCCCACAGTAATTTGTAGTAGAATGTTAAGTCATATTTTTAAGTCACTTCAAATAAAACGGAAATTTTGAAAAATGTACTCTACTATCATGTGAGAATATGATGTTGCTTTGGTTTGAGTTTTTTTTTTGAAGCCTCATAATGTGTAGGCAACAAATTGGTGATTTATCGCTTTTGAGGCATCAATTTTTCGATTTTAGGATTATTAGAAAACAATACAGTAGGTTGTCACAATTTGGCTATGTATCGCCAATTAAAAGTTACAACTTGATTTCTAAATTATTAATTCTCTGAATTCTTACGAATTGTCTTAATTTAAGACTCTAACCAGTTTAAACCGATTTGAAACAATCGCGAGACTATCGAATTACGCATGCGTCGATATTTATAAAAACGAAGGTCTTTGTTTTATTCTCTCTTCGAAAAATCGGTCGAACTGCAAAGTCAGCTAGAAAAATTAAATTAAATGAGGGAAAAAAAACATCGTTTTTATAAATATCGACGCATGCGTAATCCATTAGTCTCGTGATTATTTCAAATCGATTTAAACTGGCTGAAAGCTTAAATTAATCTTTAAATTAATTGTTTATCTTAATTTAAGATAAATAATGACCTAAAAGTAATAACTAATAATAATAAAGCTATCAAATGATAAGTTTTGATTTTTGATCGTAGGTTTCATTTTTATAGGCATTTTATATTTATTTGTTTAATAGCCTGAAAAGTCAATATTATCGTGCAAGCTGATCGTCAAAAGAGCCTAAGACAGATTAAAATAACTTAATTGTTGATGAACTTAAGATTAAATCGTACGAGATGCAGAATGAACCATATTAGTGATTTTGTTTATAAATTTAAAAATTTAGGGGAGTTGCTGTTTCTCAGTGTCTGTGCACAATATATCATAAGATAGCATGCATTATACATAGTAAATGTAGGACGAAATAATGAGCAAAAATGCGCGTTTTTAACATAAACATGAGGGAATAGTCATCCCAAATATTTTTTGCATATTCTCTTGTCTTTTCTACCTTTTCCCCCTACATGAAATTATGGGTCTTAGATAAGCCCATAATTTTATAGCAGAATTATAGAAGGCTTTAATTGCTTTGCAAGAAATTGTGTCTGAGCACTTGACGTCTATTGTATGGACTTGAACTGATGCAGTTAGTCAGTGTTGTTTATAAATAAGTCATCGGTTGATTATTGAGTCAAAAATAGTGTTAGTATATCAAAATTAAATATTTATGGATTATTTATTATCTAATTGGATGTTTGAAGTTTTAATTAATGTCAGGGTTCAATCCCACAATTTCCAAAAATCAAAAATACATTTTTTTTTCAACTTGAAATTAATTTATGAAATATATCAGAAAAAATTCTATCATTATCAACAAACTATTTTATAATGTTCTGAATGTCAGAAGTATGTAAAATAAAAAATGAAAATTTATTAGAATGCATAGATTGATAGAAAATATGACAATGGAGTAGGAAATGCGCTTTAGTCCAAATATTTTAAGCGACAACTTCATTTAATTTATTGCCAATCCCTCATCTTTCTGAATGTTCCTTAGAAAAATCACTATGTTTGATTCGGGCGAAAATATAATTTCTACATAAGGGTTACTTTACAAAGTGAGAAAGGGTTGGACCGAATATATTTCAGAGTCAATTATTGGTTAATTTGCATTGATTTATTGACTGACTACCATTATTATTTTATGCATGTAATTATTTTTTACATTATTATTTTATGTATGTAATTAATTTGTCTTGGCTGCTTTTCACATGGCCTCTGTCAATTTTGATCCCTTTATTCTGTCGGTATGATTTGTTGTAATTTGTATCTCATTTATCTCTTATGTTTACCTTAATAAAATTATTTCATGCTAAAGATAAATTTAATCTTAAAAGATTTTTCACATATTCTAAATATTTATTTAATAATGGATATCTAAATTTTTCAATCTTTTTTATGAAATCACTTTCATTAAAATAAACAACTATTTTGCAAATAAAGTGCTCTTTTTATAATAATAGTATTGTTTTATTCTCGCCGCCTCCCCCCCCCCAAAAAAATTAACTGAATATTAATTTCATTAAATTTTATCTAAAACTATTTAAAAATATATCTATGGCTAAGAGAGCATAGAAAAACGAGATTAAATTTGCTTTAATTCCATTCAGAGGCAATCGGGGATGTATTTGCAATTGTAATGGAAATGAAATGACGAATACAAATGGATCTATTAAAAATAGTTTTCTTAATACTATTACTATTTCATAAAGATAATAGTAACTCTTATAAAAACTGTAATATTAAATAAAATTTAACAAAATTAATGTTCCTTCAATTTAAACTTAAACATGAATCTTTTCACAACGTTGTCCTCATTTTTTCATAATTTTAGATTCAATTTCAAAATAAAGTCAACGATAGAATAAGAGTAAAACATCACTTCCAACTGTCAATTAAATAATAATAATAAATAGTCTTTCGAATCATTTATATTTTATTTGAGACTTGCAGGATGAAATCTGAAGAAAATTTGAAGATAAAAATTATTCACAAATGGAAGAAGAAAACATATCATTGGCACAGAAAATGTGGGTATGAAATCGGCTTATTTTTACTTATGAAACAAGAATTCAATTGCTCTATAGTTGACGTTAAAATCACTAGATATTTATGCAGATATCAGATCAATGTGTTGATAAAATAATACATTTGTTCATATTATTGATTTAGAAATATTCAGTGTATCATTTTTCATTCAAAAACCCGTCTATCAGAAGAGGGATCATTGTTTCAATTATTTATTAAGCATCATACCTTTGTTGCGTATGTTTTGCTATTTCAGCAGAAAAATTTAGCACTACCACTTGGTTCTTTGCGTAACTGCTGTGATTCTGAGAACGACACATCTAATATCTGTAAGTAATTCTTTTTTTTTTCTTAACTTCTATCTGCTAGAATGATTCGTTTGTTTATATTAAAATAATGCTACTAATCATTTCTGGTTTCATCATAAAAATAATCCAATTTTATAAATATTTTCTGTGGTTTCTTTCTTCAGAGGATACTTGGAATTGAAAATTCAAATCCAGTTAAAATCATCCCAAAAGCTCTTATTAATTTATTAAATAAAATAAATTATTAATCAAAATTCATTTTTTCACTTTTTGCTATGCACCTACTTAGTAAAACCCTCTGCAAATTAAAAGACGTTACATTCATCTTTTGTACCGATATATTTACGAATGCCCTCTCCTTCATCCATAAGATAGCATCATGTTCAAAAATAACAATACAATATTGTAACTTATATTATAAAAATGCTTCTCCTTACATTCAAAATATGGGACTCCGAAGGCCTGGTGTTAAGGTTTCATCTTCGGAACCAGGTTTGAGACTTGAATCCATGCTAGAACCATCGCGTAAGCTGGTCTGGAGCATGTGAAATCCGTCAGGGCTGAACGTTCTTCCACTGTAATTGTATGAAAGTTTGGAAAGCAGGATCCCAACTCAGGTAGCATCCTCTTCATCTGATCGAAGTTCAGAATTACGAGGTCAGTCCGAAAGTAGCTTTAGTGTTGCTTTTAAAATGGCTCGTTAATATAACTAAACTAAAAAAACATTGAAATTAGTTGTAAAATAAAAAGTGGGGAAAAAAGGAACGTTTACTTACAAAAAGGTAATTGCAGCTCAACGTATTTCTATTAGGTCGTAGTTAAAATATTTATCTTTAAGCTTAAAACAGAGATGTCTTTCAGGTAACATCGATTCCTAACTTTAATGAAATTATCTATATTATTCATCCAAATTCGTAGAAGGAAATGAAACATTAAATTTAATAAACTTTAACAAGTTCTTTTGAAATAGTTGAATAATCTTATTTTCTGAATCTATTGATTAATAAAATATATCTGAATGAATTCATTTTCTAAGCAGAACATTATATTTGAGAGATACAATTTTTAACGCGATCATGTGGATACATCTGTGACCAAAAACCATAAATGTGATTTTATTCACAGCACTAAAAGAATTGCAAACTTTTTTGTAATTTACTCAAAAAGCAATAGTACTTGAAAATGAATTTTTCTTTTATTAAATAAAACAATCAAATAATGATATTCGCAATGAAACTGCTTTCGTCTGTTGAAATCCCCAAACAAAATTAAATTTTGAGAGTAGAATTTATCAAATATCTTTTTCTGTCAACAATATTTTTACTACTTATTAAAATAGAAGTTTTAAATCATCCAAACAAAATACTTCACATTTCTTCAGAAAAGAAATGGAACGAAGATTTCAAAATAAATCTTAAAATCTTGGCAACAATGACGTCGAGAATTTTGTCTTCCATTTCCTGAAATAAGATTTTCTTTCTTCATGTAAAATGAGTAATTTCATTATTTCTTCGTAAGTAATTTCATCTTTTTTTCATTTCGTGAAATGCATGGATTCTTCCGCTGTTCAGAAAATGCCGTTTCTTGGACAACTCCTTAATGCTTTCAAATCGGGTTTTCTTTTCGTTTTACATTATTTGATATATTAAAAGATTTCCTGAGAAAAGCTAACATCTTTTATACCAGGCAAAAAAAATCTTTTCTTATGCTAAGATTGTTGGCTTATCTTGACTTAAACATTTTGCGTCCAATATAATTTTTGGAAATATTCTCCTGAATAAGAAAAGATGAGTCTGAATTGTCAAATTTCATCTGATGTTTAAAAAAATATTTAATTCTTTTCTAGTTCTAACTAGCTGTTTATAATATAATATAAATGTTCTGAGTCATATAGCATTTGAAATTAATTATTCTCACTTGATTTGCTAGATAATAAATTGGAAAACATTAAACACACTAGGTAACAACTGGAAGAAGAATAAAAACAACAAAAAATTTCTAATCCTTAACTGGGAAGGTGAAAATTTAGGACTTAACTAGAGTGGTGCAATCTACGATAATGCATTTTCTAGACTCAAATTAAACTCTCTAATTAAAATATAATTATGAACATCGGCCACTATATTCTACGGATATTTTTCTTTTTATATAAATAGGCTTTAGAATTTTGCGATACACATAATCACTTCGTATGAACAAACTTTTTCTTCTCAAATTACTGGTTACAGCAAATAATATTCTTGTAAAATCATATTAATTTTTACTTTTTAATTTGATTTATTTTTTCAGTATACAAAGGAATTTAGAAAACAATATAATGAAAAATTCAATAGTTATATGAAAAATAACAAAAATGACAATGGATAAAATTAATCCCCTTTTTTAATAACATCATTTCTACGATTGAGCTTTCGCAAGATAGTTTTCGAAGATATTTTAAACATATAGGTTCAATACTAGTCCTTAATCAAAATCAACCTGCAAATTCTGTAGATATTTATTTCTCTTGGTATATAAATATTTTTAGAAATTTTTCAAAATGTGTTATGACAAAAAAAATTAATTGTACTTGATAGTCTTACTTAATAAGAAATATTAATACATATCAAAATCAGTTGAATGCAGATTTTCATCGATACTCTGTGCAATTATGCTCAACACTAAAATCACTTTCTGCTTTATTTAAAAGACTCTATAACTCTGCTTTATAAGGGGATCAATATATTGGATGATATTTCAAAGATCAAGTTTTAGAACTATCTGCTAAGCCTTGTATAATACTCGAACAGCATAAAGGCAATCTTTGAGGTTTTTCGCTGAAAAATATTTTTAAAGCATCCGCTGAAACCGGTTGAAAAGTTCCATGTTTAGTGAAAGAAGCTACAACTCAATTTATTCGATTGAGCTAAAAATAGAAGTGACCGAAAGTTCATCTTCAGTGACCTGAATTACCATGCCTTTCTAGTTAAAGACTAAAAATGCTAAACAAAAGATAAAACATGAAAGCATTTTGTTATATTTCTCTCATTAGCTTTCTGAAAATTCTTTCATATTAAGAATTTTCTACAACATTAAATGTTTCTTTAAATCCCAGCTAGAGAGTCATCAAAGAGTTAAAACATTTTAAGGATGAACGAAAAAGAGTTTAAAAAACCATATACAACAAAGAAATGGGCATACGAACAATTATGAAAATTTCGCAATTAATATATTTTTTCCACAGTAGAAAAAACTATTTATAAATATGGTATATAGTACCCAAAGGAATTTTGAATTAAAATAAAATTTAAAAATTAACAAGCTATAGATGGAATGGAATATAAATGCCATAGGTGCTAATGTTAAAATAATGCCTAAAAAGTAGAGGATAGAAGTCTTTTAGTTTTTATATTGAAAAAAAATGTTGTGTGAAAAACACAATAAATAAAGGTATATAAACTACAAAGATGTCAAGAAATGTACCATTTATTGAAATAAAACATATATACATGAAATCAATAGACAAAAGGTAGATAGAAAATACCAGATGTAGTTTTGATTTAATAATGATTTGTTGCCTTGTTAAAAAAATATAATATTGAATTAAAAATTATACAAGATTTAAGAGAGAATCAAATTAAAGAAGCAGACGAATGGTTTCAAATCTCCTTGGAGATTTAGTTTTAAATGATAGAATTTACTTAAAATGATTGGCATATATACATATATAATATACTTTTATGCGAGATAATGGAAAGGTTATCACGTTTTATTCTAAAAAAAGCTTTTTTATTTAGTAAATTATTTTTATTTTTGAATAAATACTGTATTATCTGAACTCGTATTGACTCTTTTTCACTATATTTGATCTATCGCTTATTTATATTACTTGTTTCTCGTGGGATGCTTCTAACATATAACTTCATCACTTTTTTTAATATTTTGTTAAAAATATCTTAAAACAGATTTTTAGAAGTCGCAAACTCATCCCCCCCCTCTCCCCTTTCTTTTACATTAGTGGATGGTATTGTCATTTCAACTATTATTGCATTTTTAAGTACGAGCGACGTTAAGTTTTAAGCCTACTTTCCTTTTCTTTTCCATATTAATTTAAAAGTGGAATTACTTATTTTACAACGTACTATTACAAATAAATTTGAATATTTCGTCAATTATGTCTTACGGCATCCAGCAAAAAGAATTTAAACACTAAATTATAATTACATTCTAAAAAATTAAAAGATGTTTTTATAATGCAGCTTTTCTTTCGCAATAACAGAACAGTTGTATCATACCTACGCGCTGAATATATTTAGTTAAAAATTCTTAGACAGTGCATTTTCAAGTTTCTAGACAGTTTTATGTTTCGTTTTGAAATGCAGCATAATCAGAACAATCTGCAACATTTAAAGCAAATATAGTTATAAGTTGGAGAGTAGTCACAGAATTTTAAAAAACCTCGGCTTTATCTTGAAATTGTGAATTTTTAAAATTATAAATGCGTCGCTATTTTTTCAATCTGGAATGAAAAATGCAGTAATTAAACCAGAGAATGTCTGGTACAGGAAATGAATTTTGAAACTTTCAGTTTTAGTTGCCATATAAAGTGCCACATAATACTAAAATTAAACGATTTGGGAGAAAGGAATTCGAGACAGTGACGTAAACGCAGTACATGTAACACAATGAAATAGGTATTAATCCAGTCCAACAGAAGTATGACAACTTAATTGCATTTTCTCTACTTTATCTCAACAGCAAAAAGCTGAAATTAAACTATATTTGTGACTTGTGAAATAGTAATGGAAGAAAATAGAAAAGTTAATTTAATAAGAAGGGGATTAAGAAACAATAAAAGAACATTTAAAATATTTATCTCTGGAAATAAAATTGCTCAGTATTGGACATAACATCTATAACGCCAGTAATTTTCAGATAATTCCTACTAAAAATTAGAACTTAATTCTAAAAAATGTGTCAATAAAATGAAACTATTTAAAAGGTTTTTTTTTTTTTTGGTTTTATTGTAAAACTTTTATTACGCAACAACAGCAAAAAACTTTTAGTATAAATAATATGATATTCCCTCATTAACAATTTGACAATTGAAATTTTTTCTTCCTCATTCTAAGGGGAGGCCTCAGTGGCCTGGTGGTAAGATTTCGGCTTCGGAACTCGAGACTCGATTCCACCGAAGAACCCTCTTGTATGAGGGTCTCTTGCACGTTAAATTTAACAGGCCAAATGTTTTCCAACTGATGTAGTGTGGTGTGAAGAGGGGGTGACAGTTCAGGTGTTGTCATCGTCATCTGACCGTGGTTCAAAATTACGAGATCCGTCCAAAAATAGCCCGAGTGTTGCTTTACAACGGGAAGTTAGTATAAGTAAACTAAAAACACTCGTTCTAAGGATCTCTGTCTATCTCGAAAAACAATACCTTTTGTATTAGGTTGGTGCGTATGAAATGACGGATTCTTAAGTGATTGTATAAAACTGCATATATTTCTTCAAAAGCTGTTTATTCAATCAAAGTATGCTCCATTCGCTTCCATACACTTCTCCCAACGAGATTTTAAAGCGTAGATGCCTGTCTTTAAAAAATTTTGGTCTTTAGAATTAATAAACTCTGATATCGAGTTTTTTAGACTGTCTTCACTTTCATAGTGTTTGCCCCTTAAAAACAGCTCTAAATGCTTGAAAAAA
>JAPMOQ010020905.1:1447186-1534619 GCA_026543055.1 Argiope trifasciata
ATATATATATATATATATATATATATATATATATAATATAGTGAGAGTGAAAATTATTGAAAAAAAGTATTCAAAATGGATATTCACTCGAAAAATTCCATAAAAATTATAGAATTACTCCAGAGATATGTATTTCGTATTTATTGCCTGCCAGTTTCATGCAATGCATTCGCAGCATTACCACGATCCACAGTTTGATGTCAGATGAAGTAAGGTAGGATCTTCAATGGAGATTATGTGAGATAGTTTCAGGGGACCATTATCACTTATTCATGTTTGGAAACAATTCAAAGGAACCAAATCTGGTAAATATCACGAATTAATAATTATTAGGAAGCTAAATAATGCAGAGTTTTGCTCATAAATGCAGAAGAGTGTGCTGGAGCATTATTATGGGAAAAAAGAATGTTCTTTTAAATCGATGTTTGATATTTGTTCCCCTTAATTTCAGTACTGACCCAGTGAAAATAGCATTGTCATTTTCGCCTTTTCCAGATGAAAAACGTTTTTCCGCTATTTGCAAGAAGGGCTTCGTTGTTTGGCAGGCAGTAAACTCTGATACAATCTATTGTCATGATTTCTCTCCCCCTCCCTTAAATTGGAAATGATGAATATAAGTTTCATTTACTTTGAAAAAACGAAACTAAACATTTCTCCTGGTTGAATTAAGAATGGCATCAAATTTGTCTGCCACTGCACTTTTGATTCAGTGAATAATCATGCCATACATTCTACAGAGAATTTTATCTGGAGTAGAAGCTCTTTCAAAATACAATGCAAGCAGTTATTTTATATAACCATAGAAATTCCATGCCTCTCTAGTTTCCTGTCATCAAACAATATAAAGAATTTTTAGTGTCTTTTGAATAGCTAAAGGATAATCCTGGGCGTTTAAAATTACGAAAGTTGATATGGGCATTTTAATAACATTCATAAACTGCTGATATGGAAGATAACGAATCATCGTAAAGCTTAAATTATGTTTTCTTGGTTGTTCCCCAATTCAGAAAATAATACTTCCTTACCAGACGAAATTTTTTCGCCTGCATTTTCCAGAAACTTAATACTTTATTGAATTCAAGAAACATCAAATACTGCCTAAATGTCATTGCGAAGAGGGGAGGAAAGAATAATGTTGGTGAAGTATAGGCACACCATTACTTATATTCTACATAGATTTAACGAACAAACCTCTCAAATAAATACATTCATTAATTCATAAAATAAATCATACTAAGAAATTAATTCCTTATAATTTTCAAGAAGAAAAACTAGTGCATCCGAAATTTTAAACAAAAAATTTTATAGAAAAGAGATTTTTCTTAAATTACTCTTGAAAATTTATAATAACAGAATAAGTTTTAAGTAATCAAAGAATTTTATTTTCATAATTTGTAAAGGAATATCCTTACATCAGCATAGTTTTGACTGAACTTTTTCCTCTCTGTTGTATTTTTCTTCTTGGTTTCTGAAAAAATAATTTAAAAAGTTTATAGCAATTCATTTTGTCTAAAAATTGAAATATTTTTATTTGAAAAACATCCAAACATCCATTACAGCAAACAATTTAATATAAATGTTATGTGTTCAACTAAGATATACCAAACGATAATCTCAGATTTCAATTACTTTTTAAAAACTCAATCAATAATTTTTTAATAAAAATTTAAAATTATTATGTTGACATAATATCTGATTTAAAAATTTTGACTATAAATGCTTTTAAAACTGCCTCTTTTTAAAGCAGATTTCATCTTTTTTCTTTTAAAATTGAGAAAATACATTTTTATCTATTGTACTTACTAAAAACATTTTATTGCTATTTAGAATCTAATTTATTAATTTCTCATCTTTAGTTGTTAAAACTTTTATCACAGTGAAATATCATAGCTTTAGAATCTTAACTTTATCAAGAATCATAACTTTACAATATCTTGCACGATAATAGAATGCTTGTCAAGCAGTTTTATTACTTGCTTTCTTTAAATTAAAAATTTAACATACATTGTTTTTTTTCTTTTCTCGAGTACGAAGAAAAAGTACTGAATTCGTCACAATAATTCTAACTCGAGATTTTAATGAATCTTTACTTCTCAGACCTGCCCGAGTCCGAAAATGCACAGTTTCTTAATTATGTCTCCCTGTGAATACATTCAAACATTCGGCGCATGAAATTTGATTTATGATAAACCATCATTTTATTACCCTATTTTATATAATATGGCACTAAAGTTCGAGATATTATTAACCAATGAATTTCATATATTATCTGTACAGCAAATTTATCGATTTCAATCAAATTTTTAAGAAAATCCATTCTGAGAAAATCTGTTTGTCCTTATGTGTATATATTTATTATATAAAAATACAGTAATTGCGAAATAAAGAGGATATAAATATAATTTGTAAAATGCATAAATTTAATTTCATGGATAAATATGTATCAAATATGAAATCAATCCCATTAAAGGGATTGACCGTCTAAGTCCTGTTTTTGCTATGAACAATAACTGAAACATATTTGAAATTTGATATACGAATTTGTTACTAAATAATTATAAATATTTTAACTGTGAGAAAACAACTTTTAAAATACTAGATTTAATTATTTAAAAGTTAGCTACACTGCTTAATTTAAACAAAAGTAAAAACTGTTTCCCTTTTCAAATTTTTATGATGCTCATTTAGTAACTAGAAGCCCTGGTTAAACCAGAAGATCCTGATTTCTGACTCTTTTCATTAAAAAAATTCTAGAAAAAAAATAACCTTATTTAAATCAAATATCTTGAATTATCCTGTTGTAATACTAATTAATTAATATGTCCTGCCTTCAAAGCATATTAGATTTAATTTTATAAAAATCGAGTTTCTGAAATTTGCTTTATGCTTTACTTTACCTAGAATAGGATGCCCTAATTCTAATTAATATAGTTGAATCAGTTAGAAGAGAGCATAATAAAAATAATAACAAAATCTTTTAATTTTGAATCTGTAACTTTAGCTGATTTTTTTTTTCACCTTTATTCTTTTTTCTGTAAGAAGGGATCCTTTACTCAAGATCCTTCGCTTTCCCTTACTCATTTAATACCAAATTATAAGTCAAGTTCTTTAATACTCCAAATGATACTGTATTCTCACTTCATTTGCTGAATTTTAAAAAATTTCTCTTTTCTCCTTATTGTAATATGCAACATAAGATCACTTTAATTTTTAGTGAATTATTCCCAATTTTTTTCTTTAATAATTAAGAATCCCGAAATGCGTAACTGGATTCCAACTATCCTGTAAGGCTCTGAAATATGATACCAAAAAGTTAGATTCCAAGATATATATTTCTATCCTCCAAAATATATATGCTACAAATTTGACAACTCTATTTAAACCACCCATCTTGCACAACGATAAAACACACAGGAAACAGACAGAAACATTCGCCTACATTTAATTTAACGTTTATTCACATATTTTCTGAATTTATCGTTTAAATGATAATTTAAACGATAAATTCAGAAAACTATGAATGTGAAAACATGTGAATAATCAATAAATATTCACAATGATTTCTGAATTTTTAGTTTATTCACAAATTTTCTAGATTTTGATTATTTTCCTACATAGGCGGCATTCTATCATAGAGAGCCTCTCGAACTGCATGCCTGAATTGCCCAGATGCCCAGACGATTGAAACTCGTAAAATTTGATTAAGATTTCAAAAAATTTATCCAAATTGTATATCCCGTCATTCTAAAGTATACATCCGACAACTTTGACAGCACTAGTTAAACAACTACCTTGTACAGCTACAAAACACACAGACAGACCTCTTCATCATTCAATTTGTCTGATTTTATTTTTCATTTATATATTTCCTACATTTTAATTATTTTCCTTTATGGGAAGCATTTGCTCATAGGGACCCTCCTGGATAGCAGATGACCCAGACGACTGAAACTCAGAAAATCTGATCATTTTAATCATAACATTTCCTTTCATTTTGTTACAATTCTTTTTTTATACGGCCATGAGCTCGTTATGGCAATGAAAGCGTTAATACAGCGAGAAAAATTGTGATTCGCCATAAGGAAGCAGAAAAAGCCCCTGAATGAGATGAGAAAAGCAATAAGGCAGCAAGACATGAGACAGGCCGTAATTATAAAGATATGAATGAAACAAGAAGAGAAAGTCTTTCATGGTCCTATTTATTAGGAAAAGCCGGTTGACTGAATCCGTTCTGAATGCGATAAATCAGAATTATGATGGAAATCGTAACTAAAGCAGAAATATATGAAATCAGAGGATTCGACGAGGGTTAACTCAGCCTTGACTAACAGCCACTCTCATAGTTTTAAGCATTTTCTGCACTCTAGCCAATCCAATTTGTTCATCGGAACTCTTTCGTTTGATCATCAGCTGGAAATATATCCGATTCTTATTAATTGGAACATAGTAGAACCTGTGTGTTCCAACTCTTTTTGAAAAGAGGAAAAAAGATAGGATATTTGATTGGTGATAAAAAATTATTGGCTTCTCTTAAAATTATTTTTAATTGAAAGGTTTTTTTCTCGATGCGTGATTTAATTGGATCAGACATTTACATAGCTTGTATCGATATTTTAGAAAAGAAAATAATTAGCTCGGCTAAGAAAAAAAGCTCTAGATTTAAAAAATTTTAAATTATTTAAATTTTTATTTTATAATCACCAACTAATTCTTAAGTTAAATAATAAAATAATGAAAATATTTATTATAAGTAGAATTTTTACAGGAGAATAAAATACCTATGCATATTAAAGCTTCTGTTCATAAAGCTAATACAGTGAGAATATTTCAGTTTTTTTATTTGTTTTATAATCTTCATTTTAATCCTTTAATGCTTTTAAATTTTTCTTATAATTTGTAACTTAATTCAGACTATTACGGTTATATAGGAGGAAAATTTCTATTATAATAAAAAGTCAATGATTGAAAAACTGAGCACATGCAAAATTTAAATGTATAGTTGTTTAAATAATTTCCCTTTAGTTTCAAAATTGTACATGTTATGAGAGAACACCCAAAACTGCGAGCTAAAAATGCACACATGATTGAATACACAACGTTAAATGTATAGTTATTTGAATAATTCGTTTTTAGTTTCAAAATTGGTAATCATGCGATCAGAAAATTGCGATGCAGAGATAAAACTTCCCAAATGATTAAATGTCCATCTTTAAACATAATTTAAATAATTTCCTTTTAGTCTTAAAATTAGAAACCATGCGATTGAAAAAACTCTAAAATTGTACACATGATTGAATTCATAACTTTAAATGATAGTCATTTAAATAATTTGCTTGGTTTTAAAATGAGTTATCATGCAATCAGAAAACACCTACTTAATGAAACAAAGGCTTAGTGAACTTAGTATATTTTATAATCAAATTAATCTTTATTTATACAAGATATAAAATAATTGGCATGCTTTCCCACAAAATAAAGCATTTCATTTTAATTCAATTTAAACGAAAGCAATAATAAAAATAATAAGAGAAAAATACAACTTAGAACTTATATACATCATTTTATTGGCCGTTACATAATAAATTTTAAATATGACTTAAAAAGGCAATATTAAATGTATTTTCGTTACACTGAGAATTGAGTATTTGAAGAAATACTCACCAGCTGATTCCGTAAACTGTGCTAGCACCAAAACGGCACACAGAAGAACCACAACTTTGTTCATCTTGCTTATAGAATGTTGCTTTGAAAGAACCGAGATAGATGTCTTACAAATTAAAAGTAACCTCACGTAAGAATCGTATATATATATAGATCTGTTCTGCCAGAACGTTGACATCGAAATTTAGTAACTCGGGCAGGAAATACGAGTTCCAAAGGTTACTAGGTGTGCTTACCTCATTGTCTTCCGCATAGCGACAGAAATGTATGCAATACCGAAGGAAGCAGAGACGTTTTGATGGGATAATCTCCGGTTCGCCATAAATCATGTCGGAAGCGAGTAATTACACGATTTTTCAACGGAGGTCAGTCCTTCTTGTTGTGTGTAAAGATTGATGAGAGTTTCCCATCCTTTATGGAAAATGAGGTTGCTATTATTTGTTGACTGATCAGTACATTTCATTACATAACAATACGTTGTTTTTATCTTAAATTTTTTTTTCTGCTCCTTTAATTCCGGTTTACTTCTTTATATCCTTAAAATAGAAGCATACTTCAAACAAAGATGATGTTATGTTATCTTCAACTTCATATTCAGAACTTAATTAAAACATGTAAAACTTTAGCAACTTTTGTAAAGGTAAAACTTTGTTAAACTTTTTAAACAACGTAATTTTTTGTGTTGGTAGAGGGGTGCTTTTTTCCCTAAACAACTTCAAAATTTCAATGTTTTTATTGATTTTAAATTAATTAATTTATAAGAAAAATATAATTAACAAATATTTATATGAACTGGAAGAAAAAACATTAGATTTCGAATTATTAATTTCATAATTGAGTATGAAAAAATGAAATCTAAAATTAATTTTAAATGAAATAATAAAAATTAGAAAACATTTATAATTTCCCTTCTAATACAAATTTACGACGCCTGTTGATTATTTATGACTATTATTAAATATCCGCTTGTGAAAAAAAAGGCAATACGCTTTATGCAAGTTAATTTGAAATTTGTGAAAAATTATTGCTTTGAAATTTAAGGGATACTTAGTTTCACTTTCGATTTCAATACTCCTATGTAAATGTGCAAAAACACAAAAATAAATTACTTACAAAATACCTTATCAAAATCCATAATTTTAACGAATAACTTATTAAATGAATAGCAAAAAATACTCAGCATGAAATATTTGCTAATTACAAAATTGAACTTATGATTAATATTAGTTTCTAAACTTGTTTTTACTACTGCTGTAAATAAAAAACCTACATAATAAAAAAAATTCAGAAAAAAGTGGGAACGAAATGGATAGATAAGCAATTTTACATTCCATAAATTTCATGAAATGCAAATAGTTTTGATTAAAAAAAATAATAAGTTTGCATCAACATAAAAAAGTTGTGACTGTTCATATTGTTTCCCACAGTTTCTATTTCACTTTGTCATTTTTTTAATTAGCAGGTAAAACACATTAGTTCCCTACCAATTAATTTTTTCCTCTGCATCGGCAAAAAAATTAATTAAATAAAGTTTATTTTTGAAAAATATGCAGCCCCTATTACTACCCGAAAGTAGGTCACTTTTTAACTACACAACACGGTAGTTTTGAAAGAGAGAAGGAAAATGTTATTTGTTTTCGGCCCAGTTTCGAGTTATTACTTATTTAAATTATTTGTTCTCACCTTCTCTTTTATTAAATGACGATAATTTAAAAGTGCCCAATTGAAAAATTTAACATCTTTATATTAATGTAATTAAAAATGATTAAATGAAAATTCATTTTTTTTCTAATAGTTTTGTAAATTCAAAAAAATATTGGATAATGTCGAGATTCAGAAGCCCATACATGAGATGAAATATTTTTTCATTTAATTAGAAATTGTCGATTTTCTTAAATACTATGTTTTCTAGAATTGTTTTTAATTCTTTTATAATATATTTGTAGTGAGCATGTATTCAAGACAACTAAATGCAATTGCTGAATTATAAACTTTGTTTTTTTTCCAAATTTTGTTAATATTATTACTTTTTTAATTAGAAAGTAGAAACTGTCGAATTTCCAAAATACTATGTCTGCTTGAATTGTTTTCTAACCATTGCATAATAAAGTAGTAAGCATGCTTTCAAGACAAAACTAAATTGAGTTGTTAAATTATGAAATTTAAAATACTTTTCCTCAATTTTCTAACTTTAAAATAATTTTTTATCCATCTTTTAAAGTTTTCTAACTAAGTTCTCTGCCCTTCATATATTCTGAGGATTATTACTGATAAAAACGAACTAATGAAAAGTGTACATTGTCAACATAAGAAAATGTAGCCAACTTTTATACAATTATCTAAGTATGTTATTTATAAATTTGTGGTTGATTTCAATCTAAAGAAAATTTCAAACAACTACTGAAGTTATAAAAGTCATTTAATTTTCAGATAATACATTAAGAATACAATCTGATAGAATGCCAACTATTTAATACTACTAAAAATGTCCATCTTTTGGGTCAGGTGATTATTTCCATTAACATTTTCTAGACAATTCAATTTCCTACCATTCAAACTGTTTTGTAAGCTTTCCTAATCCATTAAGGATCATTTAAGTCAGCAACTTAAATACTACTTTGCAATTAATAATTCTCAGACTTCGCTGCGAGAACCATTTGCTTTAGCAATTAAATTTCCCTTCCAGGCAACTGAATGCGGACATTAAATCGTAATGAGGAGAGTTTAAGATACAAACTAACTTAAATTTACAGCAATGCTGAAACCGATTTACAGGCTTTGCTCAAGTCTGCGACTTTCTACTGAAAATGCGAAAGTTCTTTAAAAAAACATATTCCTGATACTTATATAAATTGTTTTATGTCTGATTGTTATTATTCTCCTAAATGGATTTATAGATGGAAACTATAAGGATACGGATAATATAGTTAAAAAATATTTAGTAAAATAGTTAAAAATATTTAGTAACAGATAACTTTGAAAGCTCAAAATTATAAAATTAAGCTGTTTAAATTGTGGCACATAATCGTTACTGAGAGTGCTTGAAAAATTAATTTAGGCCTTAAAACTTTTATGAGACTTTTCTTTTACAAAATATGCAAGAAAAAACAAATTTAAAGAAATTTATATACGTATTTTGTTAAAACTTTGTGGATAAATATTTTAAACTCGTTTTATCTATTGTTCCTTAACATCTTATCTCCCAAACCATTTTCCAATTATGACTAAAAAACGTGATTTGTTATGAATGGATGAAAAATGCTCATATATTTCGTTTAAGACATTAAGGATAAATGTATATATATATTTATCTACTAAATTATTCTGTAAAAGCCAAGCGTCCTTTTGCTGGTGTGGTGTAGAAGTTTAGACAGGAGTGCCAGCTCAAGTGTCCCCCTGATCACCTGACAATGGTTCAAAATTACGAGGTCCGTCCCAAAATCGTCTTAGTGTTGCTTTAAGAACGGGGCTTAAATTTAACTAAACAAATTCAATAAATTTATAAAGTAACTGGAAAAATAAGAGTCAATAATTCGAAAGCAATCAATATATTACAAAATTATTCACTTTTCATTCCTGCATTAATTTATGCTACATCCAATAAACTCATTTGTTATTTCGATGCTTCGTTTTTATTTTTGAAAATAGGAATAAATATCTGTTTTTAATAGCAGTTAATAAGTGGTAAGATATACTATTATTTTTTATTTAAGCTTATATAATAGACATAAAAAAAACAAAAAATAAAGTTTTGGAAAATTTTAAACTATACAACTTAGCAGTACATAAAAACCCTATCTTTTCTTCTTAACCTATTCTTTAACTTAATATTTACAGAGAACAAAATTATTAATTTTGAATATTTTAAATCTGAAAAGGAAGCATACATTTTTCCCGAGAAAATTCTTAAAATATTTCTTCTTTTTACTCAAAATTTAATTTTTGCAACTACTCAAATTTCGAAAAGTGTCTCATTTAATTTTGGAAGTTGACCTACCAACTGCAGGTATGCAAAAGCAACATAAAATTTAAACATAACTTGCTTCTGTTCCTGTAGCTATAATCTTAGAATTCTTGAAAAAAGATTAACTATGCCTTTGAACAGAAATTTGACATTGGACATCAACTTTGGAATAATAATCAGGGTCGTGCATTTCCAGATGACATTTCTTCCAATGTGACTTGAATATTTATTTCACCATTTGAATACGATGCAAATGATTATAGATTCCTTACAACTGTTTGATACTCATATTTCTTACCTGAAAATAAATTTAAGCTAAACATATGCCACTTCTTAAACACTTTAGAGTTCAGCATGAGTTTCAAGTCACATGCTAAATATATCACTACGGCAATTTATTTATTAATTTTTTGAAGTAAACGTGGCCGTGGTATGAATTTAGTTTCCCCATTTTCGACATTCCTTTAAGTACTATAGCATATATATTTCTGATCCGTTTATATAATTTGAAATTATATATATTTTTTTATTCAAGTTCTAATTTAAATCCCATATTTTACTACTAAAGAAATTTATTGAAAAAATATTGATGTAGAATTCTCATAAACAAAAATGCATCTGGAGTTATGTGACTTCCAGAGCTGGCCCTCCAGAAGGGGCCCGGGTGCAAGAAATCATTTGGGGCCCTAAATTTTTAACAAAGTAAAAAGAAAAAAAACGAACATTTGTATATTCATTGAATGTAGGGCTTTGTTTTTGCTATTAAATTACTCCAGGAAAATTATAACTTTATAATTTTCTCAATTTTGGTACATCAAGAGGTTTAAGCATAATACTTATATGGTTGACAAAACATAATCCTATTTTAATTTATTTTAATGAAAGAGGGTTCATCATTTATTATATTTAATAACTGGCAATGTAAAGAAAAGTTTTAACACAGTTAATATATTTAGAAATAAATCATTAGAATTATTATTTAGTATATATTGCAATATGTGTTCAGCCTTATTTATATCTCTCACATTCGAAATCAAAGCCCTGTCAAAAACAATTATTTTTATTTGAAACAGCTTATTAAAAGCTATCTATTGAATCTAATAGATTAGATTTTCAGCTTCGGAAGCGACGTAATAATGTTATTTGCATCAATAAATTCTTTTAGGTCATTACAAGTTTACTCAAACTGTATATTCACTACTTTAACTGTATCTATTTTGACTTCTCAACGAGTGTTGCATAATGGTTTGAGAGTTATATTTAAATGCATTTGTAGATTTTCTCATCTTTTTGTAGATAAAATAAGCAATACAAACATTGCAATAACAACAAAAAACAATAATGTAATATATACTGTCCGAAGCGAAATCACAAATCAATAAATTAAAAGAGAATGATAAGTCAGGCACACACATAGATTGCATAAGAGCAATAAATAATTTTTTTCAAAATTTTACATTTTTATATTTCTTTTCCGTGTTTCTACTGTTTTCGTATGCCCGTCTACTACAATCCATAATCTATACATATAATAAAGCTCAATTTGTGGTTGTGTGTGTGTGTGTGTGTGTGTGTGTGTGTGTGTGTGTGTGTGTGTGTGTGTGTGTGTGTGTGTGTTGGCACTCTACAGCTACCAAGTTTGGCACATGTATACCTTGGAGGTCATCTCGGAGACCTTTTTTGAATTTTTAATTAGAATTTGAATTAATTAAAAATTAAGCGAAATTTTGACATTCCTCCGCTATAACGTCCGAAAATATTATTGCAGAAAGATTATTTCTACATCAAATTAAAGATTAAAAAATTAGCTTTCTAATGGTGTCAATGTTTTAACATATAACGCAACTTCTATTTTTAACGAATTTTTAAAGAAATATTTTTACAATATTTTTCAACAATATATTTTGGACAAAACAATAAAATTTAATATGCGCGAGCACGTTACGGGTGAAAGGTAAAATATTATCTTTTGCCGGTATTGTTACGGATTTCCTATAATCCGTCGGGTTCGTTTCCTTGTATAGTGGGCGTCCACACTGTGAGAAAATAAGTACAGTAAAAGCTCCTTATTCACGCTTCCTTCATTTGCATTTTCACTATTCGCGGATTTAAAAAATACGACCCAATTTCTATATTCGCGGCTAAAACTTTCTTTATTCGCGGATCTAATAAGTACATACATAATAATAAAAGGATTCCAATAGGTATCCAACCCAATATCCTTTGTAAATGCCGTCAAATGAATTAATAAAAAATAGTAAAATAGATCTTATTACAACTTTGTCTAAAGTTTGTTGTTAAGTGCAAACTGCAAACATAGCTGAAATCACGAATGGAATAGGATGAGATGGGTTCAAACAGATAGAATCAAATGACATTCAGGAATTACTTGAATCGTAAGATGAAGATCTGACAGAAACCGATTTGGAGGAAATGTTCAATTCACAGTCCATTGAAGAAGAGGCTTCAACAAGCACTGGAAACGTGACATTTCATTTGAAAAATCTTAGTGAAGGTTTAAGAATGGCAAATGAGCTTTGCGATTTCTTTATGAACGTCTATGGAACGAAGTCTTATTTTTAAGAGGCAAATTGCTAGTGCGACAGCTGCATATCAGTCTGAATTGAAGGAGCTTTTAAAAACTTCCAAGCAAGAGAAAATTACAAAATTCTTCAAACCATTGCCTAAGCCTTAAGTAATAATCAAAATATTCAAAAACTTCAATTAAATTGATTTTTTATATATTTGTTTGCTTATATTTTGTCACTTAGGAACGTATCCCCTATAATCCCATATAAATTACCATCCTGTATTCACTGTTTCTGCATTCGCGGCATATTTATGGAACATATACTCCGCAAATAAAGAGCTTTTACTGTAACACAACGATCAGTCCTTTAGTAGAAAACACAACCCAGAAGACGTTTATTTACAAGAAGAAGGTAGGACAACACAGAAACAACAAATATTTACAGCACAACTATGCGCAGAAGACAACTATATACACCCGGGACGAACGCACAGGACAGCACATAGCAATATTCTATTGCAGACAATAGCCTACAACTACAACAGTAGTCCACACACAGAAATTCCGTAGTGACATGGCCACAGCTCTCAAAGCATCCTGACATGATTCTGCAGAAGAGATAATCTTTCTGAGATTCTGTGTACGCTCACATAGGTTTCACCCTAACGGCTGAACTACTTTTCCACTGTCTCTTCTTGCTTTCGCTGCCGACTCACTACTTCATAAGACGGGACTACTCTTCAGTTTGGGAAGCTCCGTCCCCGACGACGACACAATGGGCTACGACATATGACATAGGCTTCGTCAGAATACGCCACACAGCAATGCAGTACTTCTTCGTTGCTTCGATATTCACCCGACGACTCCTCTGCTCAGGACTTTTCTTCCAGATCTCTCAGTTCAGGTCAACTGATAAATCACACAGTTCAGGATCGTCATACACAATAGACTTCGACAGAAGACACAACGACGCACACAGCGATCCAGCAGTCGTCCGTTCGGCACTCCTCAGTTCAAGATCTCTCTTCTCAGGTCTACTCGGTCGACCACCACCGCACTTCTCCTACTCTTGCGTTACATTGTGGCGGAAGGCGGGGCTAAAAGCCTTCTGAATGTATCTCGACTCCTAATTTTGAGATCGGCAAAATTCTCGATGTTTCGGTATTATCCATTTTGTCGCCGAAGTCCTCAAATTCTACGCCAAGTCACAAAACGGTCGCCAAGTTTGTCACCAAGCTTTGAGATCATTGATGTGACCTACAGTCACCGTCCAATACAGATGACTGTAAATCAGTCTTCTGTACGATGATATTATCAGCACAGGAAAGCAAAATTACAGGTTCGTAACATTATGTTGCCGTCAGATTGACAAAAACTCAAATTTAAAGAAAAATAACTATCGCAAATTAAACATATAAAAATATAATTTTCAGCTCGTGTCTGCATGAAATTAAACAAATATGAAATGTCTTTTTTTCTAAAAAGAAAATGTAAAAAAAAAATTGTGTGACTTTTTCAATATTATTAATTTAATAAAAGAGCTTTATTTGAGACAACAATTCAAGGTCCAAGATTTAATTTGTAAAAGTTTAATAATAGAAATGCATCTATAGAAAAGGGTCTAAATGAAGTAAATAACTACATAGTATGTAACGTGAGTCCATAAATGTATTAAAGAATGTTTATCTTTTAAATAAAAAGAAATAAATTTTAATCAACTCAGTCACTAAAACTGACTGATTTATAAATATTTGAAGATCACTGTTCAATAAAAACGAGTAATTTTAAACCCCTTCATCAACCATTCCAAAGGTGGTACCCCAATCAACGCCCGGGATTTGTCAAGACTGACTGGCCTAAGAATATAAATGTTGAATATTCCGAACATTTCTATTCAAAACTTCATAAATCGATCAAATTTGATAGCATAAAATAGAAACCTATATTTATTTATTTCAAAGTTGAAATGTTAAGAACATTTCATAGAATATGATTCCTTATAACTAAAAGATGTATAAAATTTAGACTTAATAACTTTTGAATTATGTTTATAGACCAAAATAAAATAAAGTATTATTATTCGCATCATTTAAATCCTTTTGAAAGTAAAACTAAAACCTGAATTTCGTGATGAATCTAATTTTTGTTGAATAATTCTTGAAATATTACATAAATTATTGAAATTATTCAATAGTACACTTAATGATTCTCTTTTACTTATATTTTTAAAAAATGCTTGGTTTCGGTAAAAAAAAAAAATGTTTTTATATCAATTTGTAGTTTAATCATTTCCACTTTAATTTAAAGTCGAAATTTTGCGAGAACTGACAAATAATTCGTGACATATAGTACATTACTGGCTTAAGGCCTTTATAATTGCATGAATGAATTATATAACTGTTAAAATTTGAACCTTAAAAGT
Source organism: Argiope trifasciata (assembly GCA_026543055.1). Lineage (NCBI taxonomy): Eukaryota > Metazoa > Arthropoda > Arachnida > Araneae > Araneidae > Argiope > Argiope trifasciata. Next base: position 1,461,764 of record JAPMOQ010020905.1, read on the forward strand.
ATTTTGATGAAGTAGCTATTAAAAGTTACACAAAGTATTTAATTGACAATGACGTTACATAAAGTATTTAACTGATAATTTTAAATAGCAGTAAGATTAGCGAATCAGCTGGTCGGCGAAGGCGGCTAGTTTCTCAATAAAGCTCACGTAATATTTCCGAATAGATCTTCCTTCTCTAGTCACACCAGTTACTTCAATAAACCCTATAAATGACTCATTTATACTTACTCATTTCTCTTCAAAATTTATATACCTAATAAATATTGAAATTTTCATAAGGGAAATATCAGAATTAAAATCCATTTAGATATTGTACTAAATAGCTGCGTTTACATTATCTTTAATTTTGTTTATAACTTCAGTTCCTAAGGTAGGAATAATTTAATCTTGTAATGCATGAACTAAAGCATTGACAATTTAGTTTGTGGAATTTTTTATTCCGTTTATACGATCCAAAAGCACAGAGTCGCATTTATTTAGCAATTCGATTACACTTAAAATTCTATTATTAGGAATTTTTATTTCATGGGTTTCACGAAGTGAAAGATTATTACACTCTAAAACTAGAGTCACATCTGCAATTCTTTGAAATAGTAATTTAAATCATGCCGCTTCCTTACTTATATTAATTTTGATTTATCAACAGTCTAACATAAATTTAATCGCTATAGCAATTCTTTCCAAAGTATACATTGCTATGAGTTAATGGCTTAACTTATTGTCGTTTTTACTTTTTGTTTGAGAAACTTAATAAAAACAAACATACATAGATGTACACACAAAAAATATCATATTAGTTGGAGCCAAATGTAGATAGATGATGATTTACAAGCCTATTTGATCCCAACCTCAGTCTCGATTTCTGGGCGCCGGGCACGCCGGCTCTGTCTTAACATGTTTGAAGGGGATTTCCTTATTCATGAATAAACTTTACCCCGCCTTTTTATAGATATTACTGCGATATTCGCTTGATAAAAGCGTCAATCGATGCTCAGCCAGCCATATGGAAAACAAATTTTTGACTTTTAGTATGTGTAACATTATTATTGTTCAGAACACTATTTTAATTCATAATCACGATGGACCCTCCATCAGTCATGGAGCCCTGACGCATAGCACTAACCGCAACCTCAGATTGCCGACCCTGTTGAATACCTCGTGATCTGGGCGTTCCGAGTTCGAGTCCCTGCTCGGGTATGGTTGTTTTTCTGTGTTCTATCTGCGAGTTGTATGAATGTGCCCCCCTGTAAAAAGGGGTTGGACAAGCTAATGTGAAGCAAGAAAGTAGTCAAATTGTACTCTTGGTCTTAGTTGGCGGTACTCAACAAACAAGAGACCCTCATTTCAACTTTAATAGCTGACAACTTTTTGTCAGCGGGCTTGTAAGGTGCCATAAGTAACAACAAAAACATCATTTGGAGCTGTAATGTTTAACCTTATAGTAACAAAAATTGAACAGCAATCAATAATGCTTATAATGTCTACAATCTACAATAATTACATTTAAAAGTTTTATAGGGAAAAAAAGAAAAACATTGCATTGTTTGAATAGAATTTTGTGCGTAAGTTGGGGTTAATGGAATTAATCAATTATTATTAACAAACCACTATAGGCAAGCTGATTGTTCACTGTGATATTTATTCACTTTAAGGGGATAGTAGAGTTTGAAATAAGCAAAAATTGACGGAAGCATATTTTATTTTTTTCGTTTCATTACCAAAATATATGTTCATATTCAACTCAAACAATGCTATTCAGTTTTCTTTCAGAAAAATATAAAATTCCTATAAATATTTAATACATGTGCATAAAAGTATTTTTAAAAATTGGAATTGAACTGGAATGACAAAAGCCCTTACAAATTTTTTCCACATAATTTTATATTGAGAAATTAAAATAGATTAAAAACCTGGAAGTAGACAGAAAATTTTGAAAATCTATTAAAAAAATTATACAGCTTTAAATTTTAAAAAAGCAATATATTTCGTTTTAAAAATTTTTTTTAAAAATTTGACGTATTTATATTTTAATACATTTGCATAAAAATTTCATACCCACTAAATGAATAATTTGCAAAAGCGCCTATTAGAATAATCTGTCTCCTTGATTTTTTAATTTGTTATGCATAACTTTAATGTTCATGTTTCCCTTAAATATGTTCTTAGATATTCTTAAGCATCAAATTGCGATATATTAAAGGCGTATAATTTTAATTCCCTTGTAATTTTTTTTATTTTTTTATTTATTGCGAGTTTGAATCTTCCAAATAGTGTCAACTTCCATAACTTAGTTGAACTAATGAAAATTTAGCTGTCCGTTTCATGTGTCTTCTGACTTTCTTCCTGAAAACTACATAGATGTTAAAACACAATTTTTCTTAATATACTTTTAACAGTGAAATAAATGTATACTATTAAAAATCTAATAAAGCAATGAAAGTACATTAAATTTCACTGCAATAACAAACTAAACTATTCAGAGTTATGAAAAAATTAGTTGTTTTTAAATGTAAAAATTTAGACAAATTTAAATCATAATAAAATTAATAGAATCGATTTTTTAATCATAAACATATTTCTTGAAACTGTACTTTCAAATGTTTCAAACTAGAAAATTTCATTTTTAATTTCTAATTGAAATTTCAAGAAAAAAAAATTACAAACAGTGCAATATCACATTCAAAAGTATATATGTGCCAACTTTTAAAGCTCTAACTATTTGACTTATAGAACCTGCACACACACGACTTCTTATTACTAGCGATCTGTGAGTGCCAGTTGGTTAGTCGAGATTCATGGGTACTAAAATTTTGAATTAAATATTTTGTGTGACTTCGTCTTAATAGCTTCTCAACGAATTATTTTTAAGCTTCAAGTTATGATAGCCTTATTCCTCACTGTTTTTCAGAAGTTTGACATATTTCTGTTCACGATTAGTGAATCAAATCATTAAATGAGAGAATATTAAGAAATATTTCACATTTAAAATTATTCAATTCATTCAGATACAAATCAATAATGAATGAATTAAAATTATTCATTCCTTATTTCTTTGTATCTAAGTGATGTTGCCACCAGAATTATGCAACCGCAATATAAATTAAAGTAATGAAATGTGGTGATTATTAAAAGCAGATTACTAATTTCCAGTCTTAGGGATGGAAATACTCCGTTCTTTTGCGTTTTTATCAAGAGACGTTTATTTCATGTAAATAGGAATGAGGTGAAAGAAAATGGAGGTAACAAATTGTAAGCCAAAGTAAACATCTAAAGTCGCGTTTCAATCACCTGTAATCTTGCGGAATCGGTCAGAAATCGGCCAATTGACCCATTGCTTGACCTTCCTTGCTTCTGGGCGTAGGTTCGGAGTTTCCAGGTAATTGTTGGTAAACTGAACAGACATCCAAGAACCTTGGAAAATCTTAAGAAGGAGATAAAGGGGGAAATTATGCCTCTCTCCAGATGCGCACAGATCGTTGGAACGGGGTTTGGCAAATCGCACATCTGACTACATATCATCACTTTGAGTGGTTAAATCATGTGAAAATGCTTGTTGCAGAATTCAGAAACCAAAAGTAGAAAACGAATCGCAAACCTTAAAGGAATTAAACCAACAACATTGTAGTTTTCTCTGCATAATTTCTTAATATGATACGTTTTGTATTTGCCGGCGTGGAACTGAAGTGATAATCGAATTCTAGTTTTGAACAGTGCTTCTTTTTATTGCCAAATTCATAATGTTCCAATACTCAATAAAGGATATTCCTCTATCTAACGCCTTTTTGAGTTATCTCGTTAACATAATACGATTAGACAAACCAATAGAACAATCAAAAAAATTTCACTATGCAAGGAAATATTCACTACAGACAAATAAAAAAATAAACAGGAAACATCATTACAGACAAATAAAAACTTTTAAATGGAAGTTGAAGAATCACCGCTGAAAAATGCCGATATTATTAATAATTAAGAAAAAAATTCGAACTTTTTTTAAAAATAGATGAACATCTTATCAACCTACAAATGAGACTACTTAAAAATATATTAAACTATCATAAATTAAGCTTGACTTAAAACATTACTTTATAACAATTAATGCGGAAATTTCAACTGGGCCATGAGAAGAAGAAAAAAATAATAAAACTCATATAAATTTAAAATACCCACCTACAATTTTATCCCATTTTTCGGATGTTTCTTGTAAAAAAATAATCATAAATCATACGAAGAACTTAAAAATAAATTAAAGCAAAAAACTGAATTGAAGGGCAAGAAAATACATCATTATTAATTTCTAATTAGTAATGTAAAAAAGATTTCATTTTCTAAGTAGTTCCCAGACTTACACAAAAAAAATTTTTTCTCTCCTTTTTAACACGTATTTCGAAACTGAGAATGTAAATATAGAAGGAAATATATGACCCTTCAAGAATTGTAATTTGCATTTTTATGGAATAAAAAATTGTTCTTGGTTACCCGGAGAATCATTTAAAAAATAATTAGTCTATAATTGCTCTTACTAATGTTCTTATTTTAATAAATGTTCAGTTACTTTTTTTTTAATTTGTGAAATGTATATCATTTTATTTTTTAATTAGTAAAATTGAAACTATATTCATTGCTTTAAAATTTTTGTCGTTTATTAGCTTTTTCCCTCAAAATAACCACATGATGATTGAAAGAGCGAATAAAAAAAGTTATGATGAAACTTTTGCATTTCGAATTCAACCCATATTGGGCTGCTGTAATAGTTGAATTAAATGTGAATAAAATATTTTTAAAAAAAAATTAATTTACTTAACATTTTTCGTAAATTGTTATAAATTTAATAAATTAGTGGGGAAAATAGGATTTTTAGCAATAATTAATTATACGAAATTCCTTTAAATTCATCCCTAAATGAATGCCATAGCTTTAACCCATTGAATAACAATAAAGTTTTTATTTTATTATAATATTAGTATAATATATATATAGTATAGTATATAACCATATATTATTATTATATGTAGTTTTTAGAAGATCGTCAGTGTTATTCAAAACATTAAAAGTATCTATGAAATAAAAATTCCAAGCATTTGACAACGGTCGAACAGCCTATATTCTCTCAATTGCCCATACTTTTAAATCACATTCCTTGAATCCAGGGAACATTGTATTCTTTTATCTTTTCATGTTAGGAGACAGGAAGCAACAAAAGGTTGGAATACTCTCGAATATTCCTTGATATCAGTCCACTTTGTGAAACAAATTCTTTTGTATATATTATTGCTCATATGCTTGTTTTACTTGTTTTCAGAGCTTTCTTGTATTTCCACTAGTTCATTAGCTGCTTTATTTTGTATTTGTGAGTTTAGATGGTTACTTTAATAATTGTAAATAACCAGGAAATTTCTAACTGTGGAAGAAGTTCTTGAATATATGAATTCTTTATCCGATAAAGAATTTGAAGAACCTGAAATGATAATTATTCCTCTGGAAAAAGTTGAAGTCAGGTACGAAGAAACAAAAAGGACTATTCTTTCAAATTGTTATATAATTGAAACATGTGAAGATCCTGTACTTCGAAATACTGCTGGAGTCATAAAGTTTTTGTCAAATATTGGTGAATAAACAATATGTGATACAAAACCACCTAAATGGGAAAAATGTGAACTAGAATATTCATTTTCACAATGTTTTCTTTTTCTTATCGGTATCATCAACATATGGTAGATAAGACATTAGGAAAAACTCCAGTTCAGCTTTTTCACGTGATGGCTAATAAAACGATATCACATTCGATTACCTAGACTAACAGATATGCAGCACAGAAGAATGATCATTCTTTTGAAGTCAATGAAAGTGAGATAAAAAATTTATAGGCATCCTTTTTTACAGCTATTATCACATTTTCCCATACCAAAAATTGCTCCTGACACTGGCATAACCTTAGTGAATACAGCCACGCCCAGGAAACAATACAGTGGCATGAGAATTCAGTCATCAACAAAGGGAGCTGCTATTACAAAATTTGTCCATTTTTAGAAAAACTTAATATTGTACTGCAACAATTTGGAATATTTCCAAAAAAAATCTAACACTCACGGAAAGAATGGTGCGTTGTTTCGGCAAACACATCATGAAGATGTACATAAAAAATAATCCTGTGAGATTTGGAAGTTATGGATGTTGACATCTTATAATAGTTATATATTTCTATATCATTCTTCATCAAGGTGAACCATTTTCTCAACGTGTTGTGGAATCTTTGCTCTCTATCCCAGACAGCAAAGCTTATTACACAATACTGTGAGATTTTATAGAGGCCGCGGTAGCCTGGTGGTAAGGTCTCGGCTTCGGAACTGCAAGATTGAGGGTTCGAGGCCCGATTCCACCGAAGAACCGCCGTGTAAGTGAGTCTGATGCACGTTAAATCCGTCGGGGTCAAACGCCCTCACACTGATGTAGTGTGGAAGTTTGGAGAGCGGGGTGCTAGCTCAGGTGTCTCCTCGTCATCTGGCGGGGGCTCAAAATTACGAGATAAGTCCCAAAATAACCGTGGTGTTGCTTCAAAACGGGACGTTAATATAACTTAACTAAACTGAGATATTATATGATATAAATCAATATTCCACAGTGTTATACAATATTACAAGAATTGATCAATGCCATACAATGTTGTATTATTGTGGGATTTTAGAGATAAAGAGAAATTCCAAATTTCACAGAATATATATGGATAACCAGCTCAGGAGTCGTCCTCTTCAATTGATCGTTGCTCAAACTTATAATGTCAGTCCCAAAATAGCCCTAGTGTTGCTTTAAAAACGGGGCATTAATATAACTGAACTAACTTCAAATTACATGTAGGGAAATTCGCAAAAAGGGGTTTTAACTGCATATCCATTCAAAAATATAGTTTCGAAAGTCCTGGTCTTCGGCATGAATCTAATTTTTTTTTTAATAAAATTTCACGTACGATTATTGATGTTTCTTTTTCGGTGACACGCGACTTATACATAAAAAACTATGTATTAGTCGCGTGTCAGTGTATTTTTAATATATATGAATATAAATTTTATGTATTTTAATGCATTTTAACTTAATATTAATATGCATTTTAATTGGACCAACAGAGATTAAATTTTGACATAAAACTATAATCGTTATAATAAGATCACACAATGAAATTAATTCATTTATTCATTGCATTTCTGAATTATCACGTTTACATGCTTGCGAAAACAAATATCAACAAAAATTACTAAAATTTCGGAATAATCAAGCGTTGACGAAAGGTCTGACACAACATCTGAATCAATATATTATTCTAATATATATGACTGCCTGAATTCTAGGATTCTAGTATGAATTTAACATATGTGTTCTATTATTCTAAAATCTTTACCTAAATGTAGTTTCAAAATGTACCATTTGTACATTCAGATGACACTAATCAAATTATTACAAAAGCATCTGTGTGTTCCATTTTAATAAATGAGAAGTCCTGTAAAAGAGAGATTTTGATTTAAAGTTATTGTAGTATAAAATAAGGTTACACAAATGGAACTATTTAGCACGACGGGAAATTTAGGCTTAGAATGCACAAAGTTTCTAAAGCATAATACGAATTGCTGAACTTCTAAACTTGGAGAAAGGATTCTAGGGACCGAATGATCTAAAGGCGACATTTTCTGAGAATTCTGCAGATAGGATACCTCAATTCATAGGAGACACTTGTGTTATTTTCTATAAAAACTGAAATACAGTTTCAAGTATTTTAGATTTTTTGTAAATTTGAAATGTATATTAATATATCTTTAAAATCTTTTGTCATAAAAATAGTTTTATCACTAGAAGATAGTTAAAAATATTAAAAAACAGTCGTTGCTGTCTCATATATACAATGCTAATTATTTTAAATTGCAATCGCATTCTAAACAAAAAAAACCCTCTTGCCCATACACACCTAATTTCAATGCCACAAAAAAGGGGAAGCGATTTATCCATAATAACAGATTTAATGTACATCAGGCTTATGAACACAGGAAATCTTTTGATGAATTTGAGTTTGGAACTTGAAATTCCCGACCCTAAATCCGAAAACTTATCATCAATCATCCTAATATCTGGATTTTCGTAAATTTTTTCTTTCTCTCTCTCCTAATAAGCAAGGATTAGTGCATTTCCTGAATTTTCACCATTGTTTGGCCTTGATTTGCTTCCCATTGAATATTTTTTCGCTCCAAGTTTTCTTTCTTTTTTTTAATGTGGTGTATGTGAGTGTCGTGTTGTTTCTGACCGTACTATTTTGATTCAAAATTTCATAACTGATTACTTATCTAGCTAGTTCAATAGGCAAAAACGCTTTCAATAGTGACAAGAAAAACATTTTATATGATATGCCTAAATGTGATTACTACCATTGCTAACTTCAAAATGATATCAAAGAATTCAATAACAAATTAAAGTGTTTTAACATAAAGTAATTATTATTATTTAAAAATAAGAACTAATAAAATCTTAACAATAGAAATATTCCATCAATTCATCAGAATTTAAAGTTTAAGCGTATTACAATAAATAAAATTTATTTCGAAAGTATTAGGTTGGGGAATACGTTCGTAGCGTTTTTATATTTTCTTTGTTTTACAACGATTTGTTTGCTGTTTCACAAAGTTTATATTTATTCAATAGAACTCATTCTGCTCTACAAAACTGTGTTAATCAGTTTTTTGAGTACTTTAATTTTCAATTACTTTTAAGGCTTAGAAATGGAATATCCAGGAGGTAAAAATCAACATTTCCGTCACCTTCTCATTTTCGTTGTTCATCCAGGCCAAAAAGGCTGTTGAAGCAGCAAGTGAATTTGTAACGAATACGGAGAAAGTGTCATAGACTAGTCTACAACACGTACACGTAAATGGTTTGAAAAGTTCAAAAATGGCTATTTTGTCGGCGACCAAATGGAGTACTGGGAAATGCTCGAAAGGAATATCATGGTTACCAAGGAGCTCTACATAGCCCAGCTACACCACGTGAAAGAAACTATGCAACTGAAAAGACCACATCGACAAGGCCAAACCACACTTCTTCAAGACAACGCCAGCCCCCATGTTGAACAAGTCGTCAAAAGGACACTTCGAGCTCGAATGAGAGGTCTTTCAATCATCCGCCGTATTCTCCAGATCTTGCACAATTGGATTACCATCTTTTCCACTCCCTGTTGAACCATATGAGGGGCGTTATCTTCGACAAAGAAGAGGGCTTTAACACTAAACCTACCAGCATTTCACCGATACATTAGAACTGCTATTGGAAACAGGTCATTTGACCGGATCGTGGTAGCTTTAGTGTTAAAACTGGTTCAACAACTTCTTCTATACCAGACAGAGCGAATTTTGGCGAAACGGCATAGAAAAATTGATCGAGAGGTGGAAGGAGGTCGTAAACAGCAAGGGCGAATACATAATTGATTGTTATTATAATTGATTTGCTTTAAATAAAAGTCTTTGATAACAACGCTACGAACTTATTCCCCAACCTAATATTTTATTGTGAATCAAAATCTTTTTCCTGCAATGTTACGAATTATCCGCAATTTTTTCATTTTCTAAATCCGCAAATAGTTCGACATTTTAACTGTAAACATTTTCTCTTTGCACCATTATTTTCACACCTACATTGACTAAACAAACACATCTTGACGCATGCTCAAAAGATGCTAAGAATGTTCGCAATTGTGAATGAATAATATACAGTTAATACGAAAGTGCTATCTAATTTTCTATCCTTCCAAAAAATTAAAAACTAGAACCTTACAGCCGGTTTTCTTGCCAATTCCACATTTTCGAAACAATAATTCAAACTGAATTGAATTCTATATAAACAGAAGAATTCCCAGGTTAGTCTTCAATCGTTTCTTTGTAAAGATAAAGTATTGGAGTTTAAAAAACTGTTTTTTCTTTCATTTACTTAAAATTTGTTAGTAATATTTCATTAGGCTGAGCATACCCAGAAACTTGGCATTTTCTTTATCCATTTGCTGCCTATCCTGATAGGGGAGGACAGAAATTATAAATTTAGTGCACAGCATTGTTGTATTAACTATGTAGCATTGCAGTAATAAGAAATGGTTTCTGAATGGTTTGCTCCCTCTCTTTACTAACAACATTTTTTTCAGAATTAATAACATTTTAGTTCCTCCAATGTAGACGTTTCTCCAACGTTACGGTATTCTTTTTTGAAAGTTTCGTTTTCTTCATATAAAATTAAAACCAAGTTATGTTTAATTATAACTAAAATGCAACTATGTTATTGCTACTAAGATGAAAATATGCATCATAGTCATTCCTATTGGGGCGTGGTGGTCTAGTGGTAAGGTCTCCACTTCGGAACGAGAGGACTGCAGGTTCGGGGCCTGATTCCACGAGTTGTGTAAACGGGTCTGAAGTAAGTTAAATCCATCAGGGCCAAACGTCCTTCCACTGGTTTGGTGTGGAAATTTAAAGAAGGAGATTCCAGTTCAGGTGTCATTCCACGTCATCTGACCACGGCTCAAAATTACGAGGTCCATTCCAAAATATCCCTAGTATTGCTTTCAAATAGGATGTTAATAAAAACTAAACCAACTAGTCATTTCTAATTACTTGTTCACAAGAAATCTTTTTAAATAAATAGACAGACAATAAAATGAATTCCCAACAAGATAAAATATATCATCAATGTAAAATATTTTATATGCGGATAAATTTACCATGTTGATAATTGTTACACCTACTAATTCAAAGATTTCTAATAAACAAATCATTGCTCGGTATTTCAATATAACGAATTAAAACTCTCTTTTATATTACAAATTAGTTTACTTAATGTATATTCGTTTTGTGATATATTTAAAAACAATAAAAAGTATCATTTCTTGGTAGGTTTATAGTGTTTAGTCGTACAAAAGCCATATCTTGTTTATGATTCGCCAAGCTCATCACTGCATTCTTTACGTCAAATGAGTTTCAGTCGACTTATTATCAAATACTATTGATTAAAGGCATCATAAATATTGCACAAATACTTTTATAACTAAGGGAAAAAAAAGTGTTTTAGATTCTATGGTAATTAAACCCTTGTTTATAAAATAAAACTACACATTTTTTACCTGTTCATAAAATAGAATAATTTCGAGAGAAAAAAACTTTATACACTGTAGAAACACTTTCTCCTCATTTTAACTATGGAAGAGGAACAAGGTATGACGATGAAAGAGGAATGCCGTTCTCGGAGCACGCCAAGATAGACGGAGTATTTCGGTACGATCCGCCATTGATAGATACATAGAAACAAAACTCCTCCGGCAGTTCGATTAAAACTTATTGAAGTAAAAACCTCGTTCTTTGTTACAAAAAAAATGAAGTAAGCGATGGCTTTGAAGAAGTTTGAAAAGAAGAGCGGCCAGAAAAAAAGAGCCAATTGGAAAGCCAGAATAGAGTCCAGGTCCTGAAAGAAACAGTGGACAAAAAGGAATCAGTCCCTTCCTTCTCTCTCCTCCAACAATTAACCTGAAAATCAAAACAGGTATCTGCAAGAGATTCACCAAAAAAAAAATTCCCAAAGACAGAGAATAATCTCAAAAAAAAAGGATATATCACAGTTAAGCTCCATAATCCAGATGATTGACATCAAATGGTACACAGAAGAAAGAAAAGGAACACTACCATCAGAAAAATCAGACAACAAACCACTGATTATTACAGAACTGGTGGTTGAATACAGCAAAGAACTGGCCACAGAGATAGAGAAATTGAACTACGAGTCGAGAAGATCTCCCAGCCTGAAAATTAAAGACTTAAGACCCTATACTTCATCTTCCTGTTAAAAATCAAGAAAACTGGTAACTTTCAGAACATCTGGAACGTCAAAATACCGCATTATTTGAAGGCAAAAATGAAGCCAAGCAAAAGAACCAAAGAAACTATGCGAGTCAATATGTAAGTTTTTCCATAGCATGCAGTATTACAAATGAGGTTCGGCACCATAAAACATAAAGAGTAACATGCGATCAGAAATTGCAACATCAATGGAAAAAATACCCGAATTAGTTTGTATCAAATGACACGAAACGGAACATCTGGAATCATGGAGAGGCCGCAAAGCGATCCTCACCATAAATAACAACATGAAACCAGGCACAGCATATGCCCAAACAGCAAGAAAACAAATCCAGCTCAAGAAGCATATAATCAGCTACCCACAAAAACCAGCTAGAATGAAAGCAGATCCAAACGAATATACCTTATATTATAAGAATATAAAGAAACTGGAACCCTGAAAAAATTAGAGAAATTCTTAGACTACGCAGCATTAGTGGAAAAAATGAAGCTCACTAAGATCCGACAAGGTCCCAGGAAAAGCTAATCATATCAACACAATGATGGCATTCCTTTTCAGCGCCGTCTGATCCTGATGAAGGTATGATGTGTAAAAGCTGATCGGGTGACGAGTCTATCCGCAGCTATCTCGCGCACATTTCAGTGAATCAGGAACCAAGTATTCTTTCAATTAAAAGCACAAGCATTAGTTAAATTATGTTTTAACTGTTACGTGATTTTTTTTTCAGATGGAGGAGGTGGTGGTGGTTCCGAACCCAGATATTCCTTCGTCCTCCTTATAGCGTGAATTGAAAAACAAGAGTCTCAGTTATCTAACGCTGAGTTTAAAAATTATAAATATAAAAATACATAAATTTCACCTTAATTAAATATTTTTTCTCCCCTTTTGAAGAATATAAACCAAATGAGTGATGCTGACATCGATAAGATCATAGATGGCGAATGGTATAGCTAATATCCCATTAATTTTTGTTCGTTGTTGAACAATGTGGATGTTGAAATAGCTGATAAAGACTGAGAAAGGTAAGTTTGAATGGAAAAGGTCTTTTCTTTCTTACACCAAGCTGGTGCATGAGACAACAAAAGCTACATGACATCTGACGTCTAATGCTAGTTTCCCAACTCTGTCATCCAAAATATCTTTTTCTCCATAGTCATAAGACGCAATGCAGACTTTGGTGTTCCTTTTTACATTGGGTCAATTCTTGGGTCATTTTAGTGGCAATCTAAGTCCAATGCTATTTATTTTGTCATTTTTATGGAAATAAGTGAGGCAGAAGTTTTATAATAAATCCAAGAGATAAAATTGTGAATTGGACAAGCATATTTTAAGAGTTAATAAATTCAAAAGACTTTTACTTTCTGTTTTTTTAATTTAGTAAGTTTCCACCTTTCATTGTAATAAACTGCTAATATCTGAGGCATCTCAAACTATATGCAATGCTCTAAACGAATGAATATATTTTATAAGAATGAATTAAATACTACAATAGTATTAATAAGAGAACTAAGAAATATTAATAAGAAGAGCTATATAATGCCATCTCATGATATTTTCATGAAATGGTATTACATATCGACTCAAAAAAATATTTATTTGTAAGAAGAAACTTAAACATATTTTTTTTAATCTTTTTAATCTTTAATTTTTAATTATTTTTTTTAACTTCCATTTAATTTTATTTTGTTATAGGGGTTGAACAATCATTTTTTTAAAAAGTAGAGCATAAAAAGATGTTTATTATGGGGATACATAGCAGTTGTTTGTTCAATTTCTATTGATCTAACATATTCATTAGCAGCCTTCAGTGATTATAGCTAGAAATAAAAATTTTATTACAATGATTTAATGCTAAAAACAATTTCTGAAATAACAAAAAATAAAAGAATATAATTCTTTATTCAGTCTGTACATTTTCAGAGCTCAACTTAAAACAATAACAAACATTTTCTAATCACATAAGGCTTCCATTGTTTCTTTATAAATCACTAGAGTAAAAGCAGGACTAAATTTTCATAATAATCCAGAATTGTTCTATCTCCTGAAAAAAAAAGAGCAAAAATTAAAAAACAGGTCAATTTTTGTATAATTTTTTACATTCTTATAGAGCTAAAATGAAAAAGTTCATATTTATGTATTTTTTTTAAGGGATAAGGGTAACTAAGAGTAAAAGGAAGAATCTTTAAATAATTACTTGGATTTTTTTTAAATCGTTTTTAACACTTTTATCCTAAATTATTTCATTATTTTTCTTTTAATTCAGTATAAATAAATTTACAATGTAGTACAAAAGCATTAGAAATTTTGTTTGAATTTTCTGTAAAGAAACCTATTAATTTTCTATGAATATTATATAAAATGTAATAACCCAATGAAAAATGATATGAATGAAATGAAATTACTAGGATTTTCTTAGTTATATTTCATAGCCAACACGTTTAATAACTCAAAAGGAATGACAACAGATCCTATAAGTATTTCTATGTTTTTGTACAGCATATAAGTTTACAAGACAACCAGATGAATATGTTTAGATAATAAATTCAAAACAGAAATATTAATATTCAAAAAGTACTTTTTTAAAACAAATATAGAAATGCATAATTGAGTCACAAATTTAAACACAAATTTCTGATATATAATGTAATTTTTTCCCCATTTTTAGATCCATGGCATAATCTGTGCTTTTTATTCATGCGGCTCATATTATCAATTTAAGTATGGAAAATACATTAAGGACAAAACTGTATGAAAAACTCTTATGAAATTCAGGATATATTGTTACCATCACATACTGAATTATAAATTTCTATTCTGATTCTTATACTAAACAGTTCATTAAATTATTATTAGAATGAAATTTATAATATATATATATATTGCAAGAGAATTTTTTTTAATAAAGCTATTAATCAAGAAAATGAAAATCTGCAGATATTTTCTACAAAATATTTTGTACCATTAAATTGATTAAACCTAGAAAATTTTAAAAAGGTATGCAGACGTTCCAAAAATAGAAAATATATTAAGAAAACATTTTTAATTTTATAAATTATCTCCGTATACACATTATTTATTAAAATAATCCAGATTTTATATTTTGATATAGACTGATTTTGTTGTAGTCAAGATTTTATTAATATAATATTATATATCAGTAATTCTTTAAATAGTATTCGAAGCAACATCTGATTAATTAAATTTTGCAATGATTTTTGTAATTTGGCTAATTTTACAGTATAAAGTTATTCATATAACATTGCATTTCTCTAGATGATTTTGATTTGCATCAACTTAGAAATGAACAATTAATGAAATTCTTTTTGCAATAATTAGCAAATGATAAATACTAAGTAAAGTAATCAACATATATAGAATAAACATACAAGGTAAGTAACGATTCATGGATATCAAGATTTTTAAAAATTGAACAATTGTATTAGACCATATGGCAGGCATTTTATTCATTTGTGCTTTAACATTATAATACACAATTCATTCATTCAAATTTATTCATTTGTACTTTTACATTACAAATAGTAATGCCAATGTAATATAAATTATAACTAGCAAAAATAAAAAATAATTAAAATCTTATATTGATATATTGTCCCTATTTGCTGAAATCCTGCAGTACCTTTAGTACCTATCCATTAAGACCCTCCAATCCCACTATGATAATTTTATTAATCCTTCAGTACACAAAATACATAGTTGCTTTTTCTAAAAATTTAAGTTGCTTTTCAAAGAGCTATAAATGCACTTTGCCAATTATTTCCATACATTTTTGGTATTCATTCCATTCATATAAAGCTTTAAATTTTTTTAAGTACATAATTTCTCTTTTACATACAGTTTACTTTTTGAAATTTTTTAGGTGTAAAATTTTCAAAGTTTTATGTTTAAACCAATTTTTATCTTTCATTTTAATATACATACTAAAAAAAAACTTCTTAATATTCCAATTTCAGAACAAAATGAATATCAAGATTGTTTATTAATATTGTAAAAAAATATGTAAAAATAGCAAATCCTCATATAAAATACAAACAGAAAAAGACTATTTTGTTCCTATTTACATCATGATACTTTCCAAATATTCATTAATATCTGATGAATTATCATCTTTACTATAAACAAGAACCCATAAGAGATCTTTCAATCTGAACTGCTCATGATTGTATAGCACTGTCATAACTATAATATGAAATTGATCTGAATAGCTGACATATACAGATATCAATTTGGTCCCAACTTTTATTAACATTAGTTTACATTGTTTCACTAATTTCTGCTGTTCTAAATCTTGTTTTAACTCTCTCTTGAAGGTGTAGAAAGTAACAAGTATAAACTTTTGTTTGGATATTATAAGAATTAATGAAAGAGAAAGGGTATGGTACAAAAACCCATGCACATCATGGCAAGTTAAAGTCTAAAAGAAACAAAAACTCCCTTAGAAGATTCCAAAAGCTCTTAGAAAATTTCCTTCAAAAAGTTATGCAACAAACTTAATAATGCTTACAAATATAAATTTTTGTAATTTAAAATCATAGACTATAAGCTAATAAAATGTAATGAATCAAAAATAAATTTTTATCCAGCAGAGAAATTTATAGCATATGATTGGGTTTGTGCATGTGAGTGCACACATGCAAAGTATAACTTCAGAAATAGTTTTCAAATAGTATATTATTTCATTTCACATACATTTTCAATCACTTTACTACATCAATAAAGTTATTTCATTTAGTTATGTTCCTGCATTCTTTTAACTCTCATGAGAGATCACTATAAATTTTCATTAACTTTAACCAAATTGCTTATTTACAAATATGTTTTATATTATAATTATCAGCTTTCCCAGAAATGCTAAATATTTTATTTCATAATTTTCATTTAATACATAAGTAGTGAGTAACATTGTGGTGAAAAAATATGTATTGAAAATTGATAATATATTAAATGACAATGTCAAAAATAATATTAATTTCAATGATTTTACTTATTTTAATAAGATTTCAAAATTTAATTGTTCAAGTTACTTAAATTCTTGAATTAATCAGCAAAGTTGTGAGCATTATTTGTTATGTATTTTAAATCCAGATAAAAATAACTAATTAAAATCTATTAAGAATATTCTTTTAAACATTTGTATAGATAATAAAGCCTTCATTTACTAATATTTTAAGCCTTTAACATATGAAATATTCATCTTTATTTTTATAATGAATAATTATATAAATAGCCACTATTTCAAATACTTTTACTGCTTTTGATATGAATTTATCATAACAAAATCAGCAAAAAAAAATCCAATTATATATATATATTCATAGTGAAGGGCAGTCTTGAATAGATGTAGGCAATCTAGCTCCTTCTCTCTTGATTATGACCAAAGAATCAAAACATTACATATAAAGTTTTAATATTATATAATCTTACATTTTTTGCATGATTTGTTTGATGATAAACTGCCTTGGTGCATATATGTATTCTATAACTGTATTCTGTATCTTGATGATAAGATATAAAATAATACCCTTAACCCTAAATTCAACCTTTGCAGTAATTATATCATTCAGCAAATAAATGAAAAAAATTTAATAAATCTGATTTTCCCAAGAAAATTATAAATCATTTTTATATATTCTTACATAGATAAATTTTGACCATTTCATGCAAAAATGTTGTAAGTAAACAATTTATTTGATTTTGCTGCATCGGAATACATGCCTATACCAAGTAATTAATGGAAATGAATAAGTGCAATAACTTTTTTTTCTGCAAATCTGGTTTGGTGCCTTTGCTTTTTTTTTCTGTATAATAATATCTAAATTTCTTTTTAAATACATCAGCATATATCAGGGTTTCAGATTTTTCAAGCAACGTGAAAAGTAGTTTCAAAAAATCTAATAATTGAGAGTATTAATATTACTGTTACTCAAAACCCTAATGCAAAATATAATAGATGAGCAAATGAATGACAAAACATAAAATAAGAAAATTTTAGAAGATTTTAAGAAACAGGAAGAAATATCAAATAAAGGGAAAATTTTACCTCCGGTAGATCTCAGTGATCATTTAAAAATAGAATTGATATAGATTTAAGTACTTTCATAAGAGAACATCAGAAGAGTAAAAAAAGTAGCTCTATTGTTTAAATTAGTAAACAGAAAGGAGTTAATAAAGTTTTTGAATAGAAGAGATTAAATCATCTAGGATATGAAGAATATATTCAATAGATGTATTTAAAAAATTCAGGAACCAATTTAAAAAACCTGTCATGAAGGAATTTCAGGAATTTTTAAAACAAAAGGATAAGTTAGCAAAGTCTTTCTTTATATAAAATTGCTATTTTTAAAAAATCAAAAAGTTTATTCTGTCTTATGATGATTATATTTGGGGAAGACAACAATAAGTGAATGTTCTGGTAATAACTAAGGTTTTCAATAGAATTATTGACGAGTACATGCCTTTGCCTATTTCAATGCTGGATAATACATACATATTTACAATCAATTTTTGGATTCAGAACTTTTCTAGGCTTTACTGCATGTATCAGGAAGCATTTATTTATCTAAGATGAAAGAAAATGTATAAAATGGAATGGAAGTAAAAGACAAAGCTTAACTAAGATATCTGGAAATAATCATGTCTTATTGGATATCATCCCTACATGAAAATAAATTATCTGAAAGTGCTAGTTTTCAGATCCTGAAACCAGAAGTATTGTACAATTATTCAAATATACAACTATTCAAATAGGTCATAATCTGCTGATATGGTTAAAAAAAAAGCATACAAACCAATGATTGGCTTTAGAGGCCAAAATTACACTTGGAACATAGAGAAAAAGACAAATGAGGATTACCTTAATTAAAATCCTTATTAGGGCAAATAAATAACAAGTTATGTAATGTACATAATGTCATAAAATTGTTTATTTCACGTGTTAATAATTTGTATAAATAGAAGCATAGCACACAAAAAAAATTCTCCTTAATGTGTTCTTTTTGTGTAATAACTGTTATTAGAGAGCAGAAACTTTTAGTAGTAATTATTTTTAGTCTTATGCAAGTAATATTTTCTATTAACTTATCATAAATAGAGAATGCCTTAAGAAAGATTTTGTTGAATATTTTCCATGCCCTTTACATTAATCAAAAAACATTTTTGTACAAATTTTCATTAAAAAGGATAGTTATGTTAAATTATGAACCGTTTTCATTGTTTCCTCCTTCATTAGGAGGAAGTATGCAATACTTGTGTCATCTAACAAGAAGAAAAACCAAAGTTGCAGTTAATTAGCGAGAGATAAATTGTCAAAGCACAAGGAGTGTGACAATTGATTTGTTGATGGTTTCCTGCAGCAATTCTCACTCAGATTATTTGTTGATATATACTTCACTGTTATAATAGCATTGTATTTGTGTTTATACCTGTGAATCTAAAACCCGCCAAAAAAATGAATGTTGAAAAGTTAACAGAAGGCTCATTAGTATTCTTCGATATCTTTGGCATATGTGAAAAGCATTTATCTTTTAAATTATTATGTTTTACTACAACATTAATTTCTTAGCTTAGCTTACCTTTGTTAATTAACTGCAGAAAAATTACCAAAAAAGACCCTCTCAAATAAGAGAAGAATGCATAAGAATAGAATTAAAAGAGAATTTTGCATTTATACATAGCCACAGTTTTTTAAGTTATTATATATTAAATAATTCTCTATCTTGTTTCTTTACAAAATAAAGAGGTTCTATGAGATAATTCACATTCAAACTTATGCTTGAACATTGGGTGTGATAATTAATGCTAAAAGTGGTAATAATTTTTTTAAATTTATCAAGTGATTACATATTAATCAATAGTTAAATATGTTTTTGAAACTAGCACATTGTTTGTATTTCATTAAAAATAGAAAAATTATTCAATGAATAATATGATATGAAATAAAAATCCATGCAATTTAAAGAAACTGAATAAAGAGAGCATTGAAAGTTATTTTTAAACCTAGACCTTGATATGATGATTTGAATCCATTACATTAGCTTAACTCAAGCCAAGCTAATTATACATTTGTTATACTTAAAATAATGTACATATTATATTAGATAAATAATGAACAAAAGCAGCAAAACAGTCATACACTGTTGGGCAAAAGTACATTTTCACACAAATATTTTGCAAAGATGTACTCATTATTTACTTCTTACTGAAGATACAGAAACAAATAATCATAACAGTACATAAAATAAAGTAAATATTAATTTGTTAATCAAAATTTTCTTCTTTCCCCCTCTATGAACAGACTTTTTTTGTTTTTTAAATATTCCAATATAAGGGATACAATTACAATCAAGCATTCAATTTCCTCAATATATACCTTTAAGCAATAACCTCTATAATTGATTGAATGACCTCATAATTAATACAATATACAATTTATGTCTTTTAAATGCCTTATTAAAAGCATTAAATTTACTGTTTCAAGATTACAAAATGTTAAGATCTTAAGAAGAAAATTCATGATGGGAACATTTTGTACATCACAGTATGTACTATATAGAATTTTAAAAACATCCGATACTTACCCCTTACTGTGATTTTTATCAATTTGCATATTTTGTGTTCCAAGTGGTAGCTCGAAAATAGCACCTTCCATATCTTTCGTTACAACAATTTGACAACCTTGAAGAAACAAAACATTAAATTTATGGTAAGTCATTTAATGTATTATCTTTTAAATGTTATCTAAAGAAGAGCAAAAGTATGTTTGCTCTGCTCCAAAAGTTTTTTTTTCTTTTAATAAATGGATAAACTTGTACAAATATTCAAAATGACAGCAAACTTTTAATCTTTTTAGAAAATGTTTCAATAAAATCATTTAAAAAAAAACAGAAAATATCTTAAAATGTTCCAATATAAACAACGGCACGGTAATATAAAATTAAGAAAATAAAACAGCTAAAATACACAGTGAAAAAAATTCCTTAAAATGTAATTACATTTTCATTTCTTGTATGAACCTAAACTTTAAAAAAAAAGGGATCAAGAAATTGTTATTCTTTACAATCATTACTTTTTGTCTTATCAATGAAATGCAATAAGTCAATTAATATGTGTAACAAAAAGTTAATTTTTATTTAATGGCATTGTTTCATAATTTCCTTATTTATAGCAATACATTTCTATACTAAGATCAAAAACTGAATTATCGCTATCAAGACTGGATGATAAGAATAAAGAAAGTAAAAACTAGAAAATCTTTGAGAAAACAATTTAACTATTAAACCCATTTGTTATTAACATTATTATCTATAATTATTCTCATTGTATTAACTTGCTTATGCTACTCAGATAATATTTAGTACTTTGATTTATGAAAGGCATTTTAAGCAGTAGCAATATTGTAATGAAATAGCATCTAGATTCAGTTCTGTAAAATTTTTACAATACTTCTGATTAGAATAGCACTTTAAATTTATAGCATCCTGAACATAAAAATAGAATAGGATTCCCAGTCAACAAAAAACATTTGTGATACTTTTTTTTCCCCACAAGAGTAATTTTACAGAGAAAAATCAATATTAGAATATCAGTTCATCATTAAATTTTTTCAGAGAAAATTATTTCTTAAACCTTCTATAAACAAGCAAAACTCTCGCTATAAGTAATGAATGAAGAGTTCAAAGTTCAACATAATTTACAGCTGAATTATTTTGAATCCTTACATATCCTATATAAAATTGATGGGTTTGCTGCAAAAAAGAGATAACCCCAATTATTCAAGTTTGCAGAAAGCTATGTAAAACTTCTTAATCTTTGTTTTCTTTTAGCCCCAAATGAATATGAACTTTTTTTTAACCACATGATAAAGCATGTAACTCTAAATTTGCCCAAATTGAGTTGCATCCTTTTTGCAGCAAACTCTTCAATTGTCTACAAAATATTGCTGATATCTGCATATACTGTTAGTTATCTATGATTCAATAATTTATCGTCAATTTATAATATAAATAATATCTTATCTGTTCACCAAGTACCTTTGTACGAATAAGGTAGATAATTCAGAAAACAAAATAAATCTACCAAGGCTTCATAGACATAAAAATTACTGATCAATCGTATGGATAATTGCATACAAAAATTTTACTTTCGTCAATTTTGAATAGAATGTCAATAGAAGTAATTTGGTTTTTTAAAACATAGAGAAGAAAAGAATTATTATTCTTAAGAAGTCATGCAAATAGATAATTCTACATTAAACAGATCAAGAGAACTTTTGGAAATTAATAAAAAATAGTTGACTTTCACTTCACATTTTTTTTAAATTATGCAGGAAACAGAAAATATACAATTTTATTACTTTTTCCACAATTTATTTCTCATCAATGCTCATTTTTCTCCCTCTCAACATACTACTCACCTCTCTATATCTTGGAACTATTCTCTTACTTTTGTACTATATAAATTGAATCTGCTTTTATCAGTGTAATTTTATATCCCATTATTTCAAAGTATTCATGCTCAGCAATATATTTATATAGTTATTATTCTTCAAACTAAAAGAAAATTTAATTTCATCTAAAGTATTTTTTGGAGAAATAGGGGAATGTAAACTATATATTTTCACAACCTAAAGTGATGACACAAATGAACAGTAGATAATTATAAATACAACAAGTATCCTATATTAATTCTAAAGTAATTAAAATCCATAACTATCAGACTGATGTTTTTAACATCAGTATTATTTTTAAGCAAACAATACTGTTGCTCTAAAAACAATCAAATGAATTGTTCTTTTTAAGCATAGAAGTAATATGAAAAAACTGAATAAATCTATACAGACAAAAATTAATAACTTTTAAGTTATAAAACTAAAAATTTTACCTTCAGCAATGATTCGTGTAAAATTCCTTTGTGTTTGAATTTTTTTTATAATTAAATTTTACAAAAAAAATTTGGTATATCTAATACTATTTCCATCAGAAGTTTCACAGCAAAATGTACATATTATACAAAATTAAACAAAAAAAATCATACTCAGTCTTGAAGTTAATTTATTGAAAGGTGCAGAATCTATCATATCTTCTTCTCTATATAAAATAAACAAAAATGTTAGAGAATACTGTATAAAAATTTAATTTTGTACACTATATTAAAATCTATCTACTTTTTGTATTTTTTAAATCTAATCCTACTTACAAGAAGAAATTCTATATCTCCTTATGGTCTGTGTATTTTCTGTAGGTACTTCAAAATCCCATTTTCTACTGCATTACAGGTAGTAATACTGTACTAGACAACAAATAATCATGTAGAAAATTGACCTTGACCCACTAACAGAAAATACACAGATTACAATGAATACTAATTTCAGAAAGAAATACTTAATATTAAAAAATAAAAACAATACTGAGATAACAAACAAACAAAAATTAAATTATAAATAAAACCACTTTATCTATGGTCTAATTTTGCAAACACAAAACTTAAAATTTAAATATATATGTACATAAAAAGAATATAAAATAATTCCTCTCATATATACTAGATGTTTCAAAATAGAAGTGATACATTTTATTAAAAGGTAAAAAAATAATAATATTATACAAATATGCAACAAACACATTATACTTTGCAACATGAATATAGCTGCTCCCCTTTAAAAAAATAAAAATGGAGCATTCTTTAAAGAAGCAAATTTCAATTCTCTATATCAATAACAAGGTTCACTTTACAAATAAAATAGTAATTATTAATCTATATTATGTAATATTTTCAGAGATAGAAACATATTCAGACAATACATCAAGCAATAAAATCCATAGCCAAGGGATAGAATTTCAGCTTTAGAGCAAAGGGTAGTGAATTTGTAGCTTCAATAAATGTGAATAAATCTTATATGTGTTAAATCCATCAAATATGTTCTCCTTCAGAGTATAGGCAAGAATGAATGCCGACAAATGTTTCATTCTCATTATTCGATTACAGTTCAAAATTCTAGAAATTATCTCAAAATAGCCTTTCTATAGTTTAAAAGAGTGCATTATCTAAATTAAATTGAACTTAAACAACAAAAATTTGAAACTTCAAATAAATCTAATAATTAATAAAAAGAATTTCTATATTTTAATGAATTTCTTCATGAAATAGGCATCTGATAATGGGTGGTAATGATAACTTTCACAATAAAAACTATTTTAATATACAACTAAGATTCTTTAATCAGCAAACAAATTTTTTTTAAAACAGTTACACAAAAATAAAGAAATAATATTTTAAAAAAGCAGTCACAAGGCAATTTAGAGTAATACATTTTTGAAACTTCTTGTAATCACAATGAAAATAAAATAATTAACATATTGATATTGTAGAGATGGATATTTGGATATTCATTGCTTTCTCATGCCTGAGAATTGCAATTTTTTTTTTCTATAGCATTTGTGAATTATCCTTACTGAGATTCAAATGTCTTGTGCAATTAAAGATAAATACAACATCCTAATCAAATTTGATAACCACACTTTTGCTATGAAAACCAAATGCAAAATAAAACCTCAACTGAATATAGTTTTCCTTCTGCAGCTTAGAAGTGTGAAAAAAATTTATAAATAAGCTTGTCAACAAGATGTAGAAACATGAAAAATTATGCTACTCAGATTGTAGAACTAAAGAATTTATCCCTAATAAAAGAAAATTTCAGAAACTTAACATTTCTTTATTGTTCTTTCCTGCTTTTGATTTATTTTAACCATTTCTTTCAAATATTTTTAAATCTTTCTTTTAATACATATTATTTAAAAGTTTTCTTTATAAAATAGCTTCAAATATAGATAATTGATATCTACAGATAAAAATATATTCAGCAATAAAGTTTTTATTAGCATCAATACATTGATTGAGAATAGAACAAATTAAATGCAAATCATTAGAATGAATTAAAAAATTCCGATTAAAAATTATAAAATCAAACATTAAATATTTAAATTTCAAAACGTAAATCACTAGAATAACAAAAATTTTACGTAATTTTTAACAACTTAGTTACCATTCATCCAATTTAAAACTTTTCAAATTATTCTTAAATAAATCTTTGGGTATTTACTAAAACAAGTTTTATTTTAATAGATAAAATGCAGCTTAAATTACATCCCAAACTACTGCCTACATACAATTCTGAATAAGTACCAAAAATATTTAATATCTCAAATTATTGTATATGTAAATTCAATAAATTATTGTATATGTAAAAAATTATAAATAAATTCAATTAAAAAATGAAATACATTTTTTTTGCGATTTTCAAACATTTCCTACTTGTATATTTTATGCTCTTATCAATTATAGTAAAAAAACCTGATTTTATTGTACAGTTATTTTATAATTATTATTTTATCAAAAATAAATTCGCAGCTCTCAAACTAAAACCAAAATGCTGAAAATATGAATATTAATATCATGAAAAAAAAATCCATTAGAACCATTTTTTTCCCACAAAATGCAATATAATATGTACATATGAGATACAAAATTCAAGATAATTTTGATTATCAAATAACATAAAAAATTATAAATCTATGAGATAATGCAACTTAAGTATATTTACTCTTGAACAGGTTCAGGAAGTCTGTCAAAAAGATCATCTTGTACATATACATGACATGTAGTACAACAAAGAGCTCCTTCACATGCACCTTGAAAGAAGCAAAAACATTTAAGAAAAATTAAATCAAGAGAAAATACTATAACATGTTTATATTGTAAAGGAATTTAATTGAAATGAAATATTAAAATATTTTATTACAACACGCTCAAACAAAGAAATAGTGTTTCTTCAAGTTGCCAAAAGATAAGAGCAATGCTCCCTTTTCATGATTCTTATTCCTTTCTGGCTAAGAAGTATAAAAGACAAAACATCGCCGGTGTAAAATTATTTACAAAGGAAATGAGTTTATGGACAGATTATTTTCACTGATAAGAATTCTCAAAGGTTTTATGTATTATCCATATACAATGTAAAAAATGTTACTAATACAGCAACTGTAAAAAAAGAGTTAAAACATGTAATAGCATCATATTTGATTCATTAAATTAGCTTCTTCCTTAATTATAACACTTTTAAATCACATTTACTTATTAGGATAGATCATAGCAACCTTTCTTATTAATAATAAAATAATCTGCTCATTAAAATAAAGTCATTAATTCAGCAAATATTTTACTCTAAAAATTATCTGAATAGATATTTTCCAAGAGCTTCAATGGCTTGCACTTTTATAATAAAGTAATTACATGAGGGAGTTAAAAATGTTTGTTGAATACAAAAAATGGGAAGAGTGAGGTACCTCTAAAAAGAAAATAAAAATTACTTGTAATTTTAAATTTTGCAATTTTTTTCATGCAGTAAAAATTCTGAATAGTTAGAAAATCTTAATTGAAATATTTAAGACACAAAATAGCAAAATTTTAAAAAAAAGAATTCAAATGTATCAATATGACTAATACAAAACCACACATCATACACATACAGTAGAAGAATCAAATATAAAATAAAATCTGGAATATTTTTTTTGTTGTTGTTTTCAGAAAATTACAAAAGAATTTAAATTAAAAAAACAAAATAAATTATAAAATATTTTTAAGCATAAAAATTATTTTTCAATTTTAAATTTTGGGTGAAATTTCAAAATTTCTTAAGAAATTATAATGGAGAAGTAGAAATTTTGGTTAATTTCCAGTTCATTGAAAATTAGATGTATATATCCCCTTTTTAAGTCAACTTTAATATATTTACACATATTTCCCTTTATTAGCACTAAATCCAGTCATATAAAAAGTTATCTACAGAACAGAGGAGAAAATATCAGCTGGAATGTTATCAATGGCTAGAAGTATATAAGCAGACATGCAGAAGACTTCAATACTTTGATAACTTTTTTTTATGCAAAACAAAAAGTTATCCCATTTACAAAAAAAATTATTGGGTGATGTCATTGTTTGATTTTAATAAAGACATCACCCAATTATTTAGTTTACACAATCAACAGTTCGTAGACCTAAAATATGATCAGTCAATGGATATATTTCTTTTTCAAGAGAGAGATGAACTCCAACACTCTGTGTAACTGAGACATTAGCAAACAAAAAGGAATAATATATTAAACCCATCAAGTACTAATAAAATATCTATTTTTTAAACATGACATTTCAGCCATGTAGTCAACAACAGCTGAGTTAATGCAATAATTTCAACTATTCTAATGTTATAAGAATTTCTTATATTTCAAGTTCTTTCCACAAATATTAAAGACAAATATAAACATGTACAAATGTACCCTCAATATAGCAAAAATTTAACGTCATGACTTTTTGCCCCTGCATGACAAATGACTGATGTTTTTACAAATTAATGCTAATCACTGAGGAAGTAAAGCCTCACAAAGGAAAGAATTTTTACTTTTCAGTAATATCCACCCCCTAAGCAGTGCCACCAACATAAAGATGAGAAATATCCAATATCGTGATTAGTACAAAAATGTAGGACTGTCTATTCTCCATCAGGCTTCTTACAGAAATTCATTCATTCTTATGTACTGAGGTTGTTTAGAACTCAGTCACAGGTTGCAATACATAATCGGTTACAGCATTCAGGCCAGTCAAAATTTTCATTAATTCTTGGTTGTGGCAAACCAATAATCTATAATTATTTTTCCGTAATTTCTGCAATTTATTTTTCAGAGTTCCATATTTCATAAATAAGACAAGGTTTTTTCTCCCTATTTTTATTATTTTTATATTCTGAAATATCAGTATCTACAGTAGTATTATAGTAGATAATGCTGCCTCTAGTGTTTGGAATAATGCATATTACAACAAACAATGCTTATTTAGATGTGTTTCATTAACCCATATTAGTTTGAAATAATTAAAATTTTTGCATTACATAATCAGATAGTAGATCAGAATAATACCTTTTTTTAAAAAAAATGTAAACTTACCTTCCATACTAATTTCATGACTTACAGCAACGCTCATAACAGTTTGGCCCTCTCGAGCTGTGGCTTCAATAATTTCGCCAGTTCTAGGCATTTTGAAACAAATTTTCACCCTATAAATGATTAATATATTTATATATAATCTAAATCATGATCTGTATTAAATGTAATGGAATAGTACTCATCACTTACATTTATATAGATAATTATTGTTGATATGGTTATAATACAATAAAAAAAAACACAACTTTTATTAGAATTTTAACACAGGAGATTCAAAGCATCTATTATAAAAAAACTGAAATTTTTATTATCTTTCAAAATAATTTTTTCTCATCATTTATGATATTATAATTTGAATGCTGAGCTTAAATTATTATAATTAAATATTATAATAATATTATTACTATTATTATATTGAATTATTTTATAAATTGGTGCCAATTATTTTAATTTACTATACAAAATTAATCAAGCAATTAAGTAGCTTGAGAAAAAAAAGTGATAAAATGTCAATGTTAGTATTTTTTGTATTTAAAAGTTTCACTTCATACAAAAAAATTTTTACATTATATAATTTTGGCCCCTCCTCCAACATTAAAAAAAAATGTCAGAAAATTACTATATAAAAAGTAGAATATTTCATATATGTATACAGTAAATTTAAGTGCTTATAATAGAAATCCCTATAATTTTTAGATACTTGGCTTTTAACTAAATTCATTTTGTAATATACAGAAATTCTTAAATTATATCAATTAACAAAGTAATAAAAACAAATTTACATTTAATTTCTATTTAAAATAACGTATATCAAAATGACAGATCTTGTAACCAATATCCCTTTTGATATATAAAGTACCATTTGTTGCTATTTTTGAAAATTTTAAAATCCATCAATAATGAATAAACAAGCCTTGAAATTTCTGTTAAAGATTTGACTTGATAAAAAAATAAGATTTTAACAATTATTATAATTCAAGAAAACTAATAAATTTAATAAGCATATTTTGTAGTATGTTTGTCAAATAAATATTTACATTAAAATGTTTTAAAATAGGCATACAAGTATTCTCTTTAATTTTTGTAAAGTATCAAATTTTTTATAAATTATCCATAATCAATAAAATTAATCTCAATTAATGCTTTAAAAATGTCTTTGTAAATTAATATCAATCTCAAAAACTAAGTATACTTAATTTGTTATTTAAAAGAGATAAAGAAGATGAAAATATTCTTTTAAATTTAGATATCAAAAAAAATATTTATGGCAGTTACGTAACAAAGAATCACCTCGGAAAAGTCCTTTAGCAACATGCCTATATTCAAATAAAAATATTAAAGAAATTCTAAAACTATTTTTGTTAAATTATTAGCAAGTGATCTGCAATTTTTTACTTCATAGAAAATGTTGCAAAATTAAGTAAAAAATTTTTTAATGATCAATGGTATCTCATTAATCATTTAAATTTATATTTAATTTATAATTTTATTAAATAACTCTATTGTATGAAAAAAAAACTAAAAAGAAAGAAAGTAGAAATTTTTACCATAGTTATTTCATTTAACCTTTGTAATATCTCAAAAATTGCAGACAAGTCAAAAAACAAATGTTCAGGAAAAATACATTTTCTTTTTAAATATAACAAACAATACACAATATTTCACTACATTCTACTATCTTGAATTATTATACATAAATAAAAGAAAGAAAGAAGGGGACTTTTCCAGTATGTATATATATATATTTAATGTATTTTATATTCCTCTGTCTTGCCCTAATTATACTATGTCATGGCTTTATTTCTAATCTATTTTTTAACTTACTTTTCTCCTGTCTCTTCAGTCTGTGTTTCAGAATGTGCTAAAAAGAAATAAAGCCAATTTCATCAATAATATATAATAAAATAAATACCTTTGCTCCAAGTAAACAAATAAAACATGTATACTGAGCAAAATATAAACATTACTTTTAGCACCTTTATAATTTAATATCAAACATAGCATAAACAAATAGCACAAACAATGTTTGTGCTATTTGACAACAGATTGTAAAACCCACCATGCTTTTATGCATGTGTTAGGATTGATTTAATTCATCATAATAAGGGAGGGTGAGAGGAAGGATGAAAGAAGCTGTTTACATTTAACAACAAAGTCCTAAGTCAAAGATGAATACCAGAAATGAGCTCATCCTTTTGTGACTCAATCTTTAAT
The DNA here is from genome assembly GCA_026543055.1 of Argiope trifasciata. NCBI lineage: Eukaryota > Metazoa > Arthropoda > Arachnida > Araneae > Araneidae > Argiope > Argiope trifasciata. The sequence goes on from JAPMOQ010020905.1 coordinate 1,491,856, forward strand.
GAGATGGAATCATCGAATTGTAGTCATCTCAGAATATGTTCTCAAACAGTACATTTGATTCCTTTAAAAATTTACGCAGAATGGCAATTCTGCTTACGCAAATTTAAAGAGAAACTATTACATCAATAATAAATAAGCAAAAATAGATTTTCTCGCATCTATTTTAAAGTCACTCGCAATACTTTTCTATTAAAATATCCAAAATGTGATATGAATTATAAAGATGTAGATAAATATAAGCAGGGTATTTAGCTAAAACTTAACCATTTATGCTTGGCAATAGCTGCAACTGGATTAACAGATAAAATATTTAATATTCATATCAAAGATTTAACAAAAATCCCATTTTAGATATAAATTGTAACTTATTATTATAATAACTATAAATTAATTAGGGGGGGGGAGAACCTGCAGTTTAAAGTTAAAATAAAAATACATAAAGGTAAATTTTTTCATACATATATAAGAAAAATTTTGTTGCTAAATATTTTTAAAATTCTTCCTTCTTGTTTATTTTAAATTTTGGAAAGCGATTTTCTCCCCTATTCAATAGAAAAACAGTCAAATACATATCTGTAATTATTATTGCTTATAACCATGTAAATAATAATAATTTTCAAAAACATTGTAATTATGCAGGAAAAATAGAAAAAGAATTAAGAATCAAGAAAACAGCTTTTAAATAAATTATTTCAGCTGTGAAATAATAAAATGAATATAATTTATCCCTGGATTGCCCTCTGAAGAATGAAGAGAAATTATGCTAAGTTAATTATAAATATTAACTAATGTTAAATAAGTTGCTAGTTAAAATAAAACATTGAAAAACTTAAAAATACAATAATGTTTACACATTCTCTACTTCACCAAATTTATGCTGATTTGGAATAATTAATGATAGCTATACCATTAATTACCCACGTTAAAAATATTTTTTTAATGCAAGAAATGTTTGTTTATCAGGTTTAACAAAAAGATTTGCTACAAAAAATTAATAATCTAAGAGTTTTAAATAAAGTTTTTTTAAAACTAATTAGAAACTCAAATTTAAATACTTCTTAATATAAAAACCTTTGGAATGCCCAATATTTTATTTAAATATTATTTTCCTCATAAACAATGATATTGCACAAATAATTTTTATGCAACAAAAATATTTCAATAGCATTTGGGGAAAGAAAATTTTAAATAGTTTTCTAAAAATATATTGCCAGGTAAAATTATATTGCTTTTAATAATTAAATTATTAAGGTCAAAATGAGAAATAAGAAGTTAAAAAATAAAACTTTTTGGAACAATTGAACCAGAACATGAATTTATTTCTCCTACTTCCAATTATGCGATGCTTGAATAAACACAAGAATTGTACTTCAATAGGGAAATTGAACAGAAAATAGGTAATATTATAATTACTTACCAGATGAAGACATCCACTTTGGCTTACAAAAAATAACAGTATGTGGGACATATTTATTTGAATTTATTAGCCCTATAACTGTCTTTTGATTTGTATAGCGTATTCCAGAAAATAATTGGGGAACTAATTGCGTACAAAATCGCGTTACAAAATGTATCATTGGATAATATGGGGAAAAAATCAACTTAAAAATAGAAGCAATCTAAACCTGAAAGAATTATTAAATATCAATTTCTAGATCCACAACAAATAAAGAGTGATTTGGGGTTTAAAGAATTGCGCGACTAAATTTATTTTCACACTACCATCGGTAGTACTGGAATTACAGCTATTCATTTCATTTCATTATGTGTGAGTTCTCGGTTTAACCTATAATGTTGACTTAACATTCCAATTCATGTCGTTTTAGGAAAATATTTTGAAATTGATTGCATATAAACTCTAATAGAAAAAAAATTATTACATTCTAAGAAATTCTCAGAAATATTAAAAATTTTCATATTTTTAAGATCTAACTGAAAATTGAAATGGATTATTTAAGCATGTTCGAATCATTAGTAATGATAAGAAGAATCCATATAATCCTTAAATCTTTTTTTTTTTAATTTTAGTGATTTGGGGAAATTTAATATCCGATTGGTTGGAGGGAAAACTATAATAGTGGTTTAATAGACTACTGCTATTATTAAATTATTGATTCAAGGACCAGTGCTTGTTGCTGTACATACCTTTGTCTTTCTCTTGAAGGTACCTAAAATTGAATTATTTTAAATTCAAACTCTTTCGTATATATAATTTTCCAATCCATTCCCGCTTTCTAATTGATTCCACTCATGCTGTTGAAAACTGATGACTTCAGTAGACTTTTATCAAGCTCCCAGTGGAGGGATAAAATGATAAAATTTTCAAATTTTTCCAACATTCTTTTAAAGAAGTCTAAGATTCCCTTCCCTAAAACTATACGTGTCAAAGAAATCCCAATCAAAATTTAATTCTAAAATCACAGAGGGCAAATTTTCTGTCTCCTTTGCTTTTGAGTCGCATTAGGAAGGAATGGGGAGAGGGCTGTTGTCTGTTGGCTATCTCATGTTTCCCCCGTCAGCGAGAGATTGAGAATTTTATAAGAAAAAATCTTCACTACTTTAGGATGGTTGTGATGAATAGAACATTCTCGAATATATTAATTAAAAATTGCCTTAAATTTAATATGTCGTAAAAAGTTGAATTATCCAAGTAAGAGTGGTTTGATTATATTTGACAAAATATTTGATAGGGAAATAGACGCCTCGTTTTGCGAACAAGTTTTGATCACAGACTCTGAACGCCATGCTATGGATGTCAAAGAAGCTAAATCAGCAGATTTTCAGGCTTTTGGTTAAAATTAGGTTTATCAAGCTTATAATTTGCATTACTTTTTGCTATATATTCGACAAAGTGAATGAGATATCGCTTTTTTCTTCCTTTGGGCAGTAGACGATGGAGAAACGCAGATTTTTAGCTATCTGATTCAAATATCACTCATTAAGTTATAATTTGAGTTACGTTTTGAAATATAACCAATAAAGTGACAAGCAAATTAGATATCGCATTTTTCTAAAAAAAATTATCGGTCGATTAAGAACTGAATGCGATAAATGCAGACGATGTTAAGTCCACGATGTTTTCAGATATCTGATTTAAATGCCATACATTGAGCTTACAGCTGGAACCATATTTAACAGAACAATAAATAAACAAACAAATTAGAAAGCAATAGCAACCAAATTAGATATCTCATTTTCGTCGATTAATCTTTGTCTTTTAGCTAAGATGTTATCACAGATTGTTCTTCAAAATTGCTTTCATCGAGTAATTCGATTAGCCGCTTGATATTAGGAAAATATACTTTTAATTGAATTTTTCTTTCCATACTTGCTGTTTATCGTCTCCAAACATTTGTTTCTGTAGATACATCTAGTATTAACCTATATTTGAAGGATTAATAATGGCCCAATATTCTGCATCAAAATATTTTGCAGATAATACTCAATGTTCCATTTGTTCGAAAAAAATCTATTAATTAATTTTCTGAACTTTATAACGGATCGGGAAAAAATTTAACAAAAACTTTACATAGCTTTTTTTATACTAATGAAATAATTCAATAATTTTCTAGTGAAATATTATTATCTATTAACAATTAAGAACAAAGTGCGCATGCGTGCATTGGCTCAACACCGGTTGGATCATTTAACTTGTTACAGTCACATTTGATACAAATATATGTAAAAGGATAGGAATGTGCACTTCTTAAGGAATTTTACGAAATTTCAATCAACCAAAAATTAAGCGAAATTTTAATGTTTTCCCAGGATAATTTCTAAAAAAGATCATCACAAAAAAAATAATTTTATGTCTAAAATTTTAATAATTTAATAAAGCTTATTTAGTTTGAGTTTTTCTTGAATTTGATAATTTCTCATACACACATACATGATTTTAAGCAAAACGTTTTATGGTAGTAATAAAATTCATATATTTTTCAATTTTTACCTCATATATTTAATAACCACATTTTTTTTCAGATTAATAAGAGCTACAGAAAAAAGTACTTTTAAAATCTACAATGTTCAATGACGAATATGAAAATTCCTTTATATAATCGCGAAAAATTATATGCTATTAAAAATGTGTATGATCAATATTAGCCTAATATTAGATATTTTATAGGATCAGTTAGTAATTTACTCAAAAATGTCTCCAAAATGATGGTACAAAAATATTTTTGCCCTAAGCATTTTTTTTTTACTATTTGTAACATTTATGAAAAAGAAATTTTGATTTGTAAGATTGGAGGAATCCATTTTTTATATATAATAGAAAAAACATCCATTTAAATGAAATATAAAAAATCGTATCAATTTAATAACATCTGAATCTGGCATAATTACAAGTTTCACAGAGGGAAAACACACATTCAATTTTATTTTTGAATCACCAATTATTTTATTTTTAAATTAATTTCATAAGTTAATACAACAAAACAAATCTTCATGAAGTTTAAGTTTTTCTTTGGATATTATTATCAAAATAGCATTACATTTCCAAAGAACCAAATATAAAGGAAGGCAATAAACAGAATTTGGAGCCAAACTTAATGAAAAAGATTATATTTTGTTCCCCTTTTCTTTTCTTATGAACTCAGTTTTAAAAAGTGATGGAAATCTGATTTGAAATATCCTTATCAGGAGTAAAGAAGAATCGAAATATTGACATTTATCTAAAATTTATGGTACACTTTATAACTTTCTTTATGAAAATTACAATGTACATAATAAATCATTAAGTGTTTTTATATATAAAAAGCTATAACGCCATACATATCTTAGTTGAAAGAATTTCATTAGAATTGTGTACACTCACTGAGAGATGATATATCAATTCGTCTTATAATAGACTCAATGTACAGGATCTAAATGGATTACAAATTAATTTTGTGGGCGAGAAGATGGAATGCCTAAATAAAACGGGTTAATGTGATAGCTGAAAATTAAACATGTTTATTAAAATGAGTACTTTTCCAGTAGTTCAATAGCAGTTGTTAGCAAAAAGAGAGCTTACAAATATAAGCGTATGAGATATATAATGAAGATAAATTTTCTATAAGAGTAGAAATATGTTTTATATTATTTAATATAAGGTCTTTGGTATAAAAAAAATCCGTCCAAAAATTTTGCATGCTGTTAGCATTTTGACTGCTGTTAAAAATAACAGAAAAGTACATATTTTCGAATTCAAATTGCTTCATAAAAGAAAACTCCCAAAACCTAAAATTCGTTTCATACTGTCCCAATAAAATTTTTGCCATCCTTCTCTTGTAAATTCTAGAAAGTCTTTTGGGATACCTTTGTGGTGAACATTTATTTCTGTACAATCTGATCTTTCATTAATGTTAATAGACACATCGGAAAAATGTCCTTCAGGCCAAGTTCTGAATCTCCATTTTTGCTCTATTAATCGATATGGAACAAGTTTAGTAAAATAACCTTGAACGTTACCATCAAAAAATTCGAATTTCCCTCCTTCTTCAATTTCTAAAATGCAATTACTTTGAGTGAAGGTATGAACTAATTCTTTCGAAGTCATGGCTAAATAGAATTCTTGCGCAGTGCACTTAAATGTTTCTGTGCTGCTTATTTCACAAGTTTCGAAGATATTACTTTTAGCAGTTTTTGAACCTTTTTCGTCAAATAATTTAATTTTTTCGATGCTTTTTCCGCACTTGTGCATGTCTTTTTGTACGCTGTTCTTCGCAGGCAAGATAAGTTCATTTGCGAATTCTTCTTTCAAAGAAGTTACGTATTCTTTTAGATTCTTAAGAATAACATCAACGCAAGCTTCTTGTAAAGCATCTCTTATAACTTCTCCTTTAGCTCCATTTGTTTCGGAATGCACACAGATTTCAACATCGCTAATATCGTGATCTTCGGAAAAATTGTTAATTTTAATATATCCTTCAACATCAGAGTCGTCATATATTAAAGAGCCAATCCATTTAAGCTCTATTACCCAGTCATAGAAAATGATTAATTTAGATTTTCTGTTATTTACAACAGCATCGCCTTCACATTTAGTCATTTCTACTATCATACCATGAGCAATTTCATCTTGTATCTTAACTCCATTAAACATTTTCTTTAACTTTTCTTTAGACCAGTAAGACGCATTTTTTTCAGACCAATGCCAATTGTTAACATTCTTTGCATCAGGCCGATCTTCAACCAACCATCGAGGGTCGCCTTTTCCCCATTTAGCCATCTGATTAAATATATTTCTTGTATTACGATACTGCAGAGACGATTTTACTAGAATTCGAATTGATGTCGTCTTAAAAATATCAACAATTATTCTTTCATTTGCACGTGAGGAATATTTTACACGTCCATTCAACAAATTTAATGTTGACATCGGCTTTGCTGATAATGCTTAATTTTTTTTAACGTTAGATAAACATATTTAAAATAGAATTTAAAACCGAGTTGATCAAGTGACAGTTTTTAAAATATACAATAAAATATAAATTAAATAAATCTATAAATTAAAGATTAAAAGTATGATATATTAACAAAAAATGATTATTAATTTTGTGTAATGGTTTATTTATTTATTTTTGGTAAAAATGTTAATTTTTTTTTTCTATTCTTCAGAACTTATTTGCAAACGATATAGAGCTTATTAATGGTAAGCCTGATTGACACAAATGCTTAAGTTCAAAGTTTTTCATTTGGAATTCTAGGCTACTGATTATGGTTATAAACAAGTGAATACTTATTTAGCCAAAATAAATGTAATATTTTAATGTAGTTTTTTTTATCGTACTTCTTCAGATTTTCTCATACAATAAATAAAGCAAACTAATGAACTAAGGAATGTTTTGTAATTTAATATCGTCAGCCAGTCGGCTTTATCAATAATACTGAAATTTTAACAAATGATCAACAAAGTAAAGAAAAAAAACTTTTTTTTTCATTAATAACTATAGTTTTCAAACTCAGGATTTAAAAAAAATAGAAATCAAGAAGTTGAAGTTGCTTAAGAAATGAGTATTTAAATTAAAATTGCATCTTTATCACTGCCAATCATAAGTAAAATAACATTTTTAATTTCTAAAAATATGGGCATTGCTTTTAAGCACTTATGACACCACGAATACAAAACAAAATGACTTTAAAAAAAATTTTTGGTGGTTGAGTACCAGGAAAAAAAAAAGAATTCTTAGATAGTGAATAAGAAACATTAGGTAAAAAAAATGCAAACTGTGGTTGGCGATCGTTTTTCATAAAAGCCACCACAAGAAATTTGGCGATATGATGAATATTAAAACCAATAATTAAAAGCAGTGCTAGAATTTGGTGTTGTTTTGCCCTCTTGGACTTGAACTTTGTAGGACTAATAACTATATTGAAATGAATTGTTTGTCTCGCTTCGTGTCGTATAATCGTTCGTATAATTAAGATTTTTCGCAGTATTTAATATCATCCGTAATGTCTGAAAAGATAAAACAGTGTTAGAAAAATATAGACAAAATATATTTGATAAATTCCTGAAAACTTCTAGAATAAACTGAAAGTAAGAAAAAACGCGAAGAAAGAAGTTTTGCTTTAATAACAAATTCAATTCGTTGTATGAGCCTGGAGTGCATAAAGTTAAATTATAATGAAACACATGGTTTGTGGGTTTTCATTATCACTTACTCAACGGATTAAAAGGTTTTGCTTACATTTGTTGCTGATCACCTTTATATTACAGTCTACAAATAGCATTTAATCTAATCGGTGAAATGTGCTTTTTCCATTTAACTTATCGATAGGCAAGTAATACAGCTTTAATTAAAAATTGTGTAATTTACTGATATGTAGTACCCTGTTTAATATACTGCTAAAAATATGATAAAATTTTTTAGCAGAAAGACTGGACAAATCTAGATATTTAAGAATTTGTTAACAATCTAGAAGGAGGTAGTAAAATGTAAAACGGGATGACATTTTCAATATATTTATTGCGTAATCAGGCACACTTTTAGTGAAAATTTCAATAGCGTTTTTACCAATTTCAGAAAAGAATATAGTTTAATTTCCAAGTTATGGCACCTTTAGACAATAGTCAAGTTTTCATCAATAATAAATTCGGTCAGTTATATCTCGAAAACATTTAACTGGCAAAACGTGTTTCCATTTCTAACCTTGTTAATTGGACTAAATTGCTATTTCAAAAAGTTAAATTTCAATCGCCAAGCTTTTAAAGCTTTCGTAAACTTTTAAGAAGGCTATCAATCTCTGTATCTTAAATGTGTTAAACTTCTAATTTGGCGGGTTATCAACGCTATTTCAACTGTTTACTTTTCCTTTTTTAATATTGTATTTAACTGACTGACTTTTAAAAAAATGTCCTTTTTTAAGAATCTCTAATGTTTTACGTTATTTCAAACAAATTCTCTGCTTTTGCTATATAAAGCACTCGAAATTTCAAACAACAGAAGTCGAATCTATTACGATTAACCTATTTAAGTCAAACCAATTATTTATAAATTCTTTTAAATTTTTTTTCTCAAATTGAAATAAGCTTTATTATTTAAAAAAATCATAATCGATAAGAATATTTTAGCATTTTTACGTTAATATTTAAAATTCTTAATATAAATCAGACATTTGGCGATTTTTTTATGTTGTATAATAGCACATGCTGATCAGTTTGGTTTGTTAGTACTGATTCGATAAAAATGCAAATGGCAATACAGATAAAACAAGGCTTCTTCTTCTTCTTCTTGTATACAGTTGACCACCCCGCTGCCACAGAACGTAGCAGATAAAGCAAGGCTAACTAATAAAATGGCACTTAATATTAACCATGTGCCTTTGATAAGCATAATCAAATATTAATTACTAAAAAACTATTAGCATACGATATTTATTGATTTTCTTTTTTGATTAATCGTTAATATGCGGTTAATACATAAGTATCAATAAAAGTTATTCCAAAATAAACAGACAACAAACTGTGCACTTACTTTAAACCAGACTTAAATTTAATGCTTGGCTCCCCAAGCTGAAATTTTTGGGGTTGAACTTTTACCAACTAATACTTGGCAATTTTTAATGTATTCCCCAAAATAATTTTTCAACTATTTTTGAAAATATCAATGTTGATGAGCGTACTGGAAAGTTTTGGATAGTTGTGGTGATTTGATCGTGTTGGCGAGGTTAAGATTTGTGGCGCATGTTTGGAAAATTTTCTGTCAATATTTTTTAAAAAAGTATTTGTTATTCTTATATACTAAAAAGAAATATTACACTGAAGTGACAAAAGTCATGGGATGACTGTTAATATAGTGTCGGTCCTCCTTTTGCCCGGAGAAGTGCAACAACTCGACGTGTCATGGAGTCCACAAGTCATTGGAAGTCCTCTGCAGGAATATTGAGCCATGCTGTCTGTATAGACGTCCATAATTGTGAAAGTGTGGATGGTGCAGGAGTTTGGGCACGAACGGACCTTTCGATGATGTCCCATAAATGCTCGATGGGATTCATATCGGGCGATCTAGGTGGCCAGATCATCCGGAATTGTCCGGAATGTTCTTCAAACCAATCGCGAACAGTTCTGGCCCGATGGCATGGCGCATTGCCATCCATAAAAATCCCATCGTTGTGTGGGTACGTGAAGTCCATGAATGGCTGCAAGTGATCTGCAAACAGCTGAGCATAGCCATTTCCAGTCAATGATCGGTTCAGTTGCACCAGAGGACCGAGTACATGCCATGTAAAAACAGCCCACACCATTATACAGTCACCACCAGCTTGAACAGTGCCTTGCTGACAGTTTGGGTCCATGGCTTCGTGGAGTCTGCTCCACACTCGAACTCTACCATCAGCTCGTAACAACTGAAATCGTGACTCATCTGACCACGCCACGGTTTTCCACTGGTCTAGGGACCAGTTGATATGCTCACGAGCCCAGGAGAGTCGCTGCAGGCGATGTCGTGCTGTCAATAAAGGCACTCGAGTCGGTCTTCTGCTGTCATAGCCGAAGGAAGACAAATTTCGCCGCACAGTCCTATCGGACACGTCCCTCGTACGTCCCATATTGATTCCTGCAGTTATTTGACGAAGTGTTGCGTGTCTATTAACATTGATCATTCTACACAGACGTCGGCGGTCTCGGTCGTTAAGTGCAGATGGTCGCCCACTGCGCTGTCCATGATGGGATGGGATGCCTGAAATTTCATACTCTCGGCACACTCTTGATACTGTGGATCTCGGAATGTTGAATTCACTAACGATATCCGCAATGGAATGACCCATGCGTCTAGCTCCAACTAACATTCCACGTTCAAAGTCTGTTAATTCTCGTTGTGTCGCCATTGATAACGAAAAACCTGTTCACATGAATAACTTGAACACAAATGAAAGCTCTGAAAAACGAACTGCGCATTTTTCGCTGCGTTACTACTGCCATCTGTATATTTGCATATTGCTATCCCATGACTTTTGTCACTTCAGTGTATAATATTTAATTATTTTTGACGAATCTTCATGCTTCAGACCACTTTCGTCTTATGACAGTCTGTGAATACGATGACACAAAAATACTAAAAAAAGAGAGACAGATCTAATTTGACATTTTCGACACCAAATTTGTAGATTTCGGTCACATTTTGATTGAAATTCTTTCAAAGGAAATCAATCTGACTGTTAGAATACAGTAACTGCAAACCGTAGTGATGATAGATGGATAAAATTTAGTACTCTCATTTAATGTCTAAAATATAAATAAATCATATCTGGAATTAAATCCATCAGGTGCCGGACTTTTTGTAGAGCTACACCTTTATAAGTAAGCAAATGTTATAACTTTAAAACAAAATGACAAACGTACAAAATTTTCACTCTACTTTGTTGCTACAATTTTAATTATTTATCAAATTTTGCTTCAATGAAATCCGAAATACTCATTCGGTGCTCTCTACTTGTGTGGTAGCCTGATTTTATTGATTTATCAAAAAAAAAAAAAGTAGCCAGAAATTGAACGTTTCCTAGTTATTGCTCTCCAATGTCATGCAATTAATTAATGTAATAGCACAAGCATACAAAGAAAGCTTCGAAGATTCAATTTCTGAAATGGAAAGGAACTGTTGTCATTTCCTAATTCGGAAACACAAATATGTGTAAATCTAATGTGTAACAAATATGTGTAACACTAATGTGTGAATCTAAGTGGTTTGAGTTAAAGAAAAAGATCAGAGGAATTCTACTTTAGATATTCTCCATTATTGAAGCCGTGTATCACATTTTGTGCTCCTTAGTGCAAAAAAAAAAGAAAGGAAGAAAAATGAATATGCATTCTAAAATCTTCCTGTTCTGCGATTAGAACAAAAATTTAGAACAAATTTACAATTATGGCGATAAGATCGCATTCATTTACTTTCAGTTTTGAAGTGGTGGCTTGGTAATAAGGTCTCGACTTCGAAACCGAAGGATTTCAGGCCCGATACCTGATGCCTCCAAAGAATCGTCGTGTTAGAGGGTATTTTGCATGTTAAATACGTCGACACCAAACGTCCTTCTATTGGTGTAGTATGGAAGATTGGAGAGTTAGGTGCCAGCTCAGGTATCGTCCCCGTTATGTGACTGCGTTTCAAAATTGTTAGGTCCTTCCCAAAATAACTCTAATATTGCTTTAAAACGGGAAGTTAATATATAACTAAACAAAATTTCAGTTTTGTCGTATCATGTTCAGTTACACGTTAATATATAAAGAACACAACATATTTGACTAAGAATTCAATACAAATAAATAATGTGGTTTCAAAAAACCATATACTTAATGTATGCCGGTCTTTAACATGAGCAACATTGGGACACGCCTTCTAAATGGATCCATGGTGTGTTGTTTAATGACTAATTTTTGTTTCTTGAAAGAGATACATTTCAAGGCCGGGATAGCCTGGTTGGTAAGGCGTTAGATTCGCATTCTGTGGATTGTGAGTTTGAACTCCGCAAGATAAAGACTCTCCATAGTGGCTGGTGCACGTATAAATGTGACGTATCTACGAAGTTCTCCAAATCGAGATAATACCATAGGAGGTACCGGATCAGTGATAATCATTCTCTGATTCAGGTTTAATATACAATATGTGGATGAGTGAATGAAATGTATGAATGAAGACCGCCAAGGGGAAATACTGTGACGCATGAGTAGAAAGATGCATTCTTGGCCCTAGAAAATTCTGCAGAAACAAGAGACAATAAACCTCGACTTTAAACCGATGTCTTCATCAGTGAATTTGTCTATGACAAGTGTGATACGCAAGAACTACAGATAGATTTTAAATTTCTCAAAATATATTAACAATATTTTGTTTTGCAGGATCATGATGCCCGTAAGGAATTTCTTGTTGGTGGGAGATCAAGTAGTTCCTTAGAAAGATTATCGAATCAAAACAATACAATTGTGAGTACCTTTACTGTAAAGCTATTAGCGATAAGCGGAATAACGTTTCTTCTGGCGGCAGTGGTTTACTTAATCTTTGGCATCACTGGTACAGGAATGCATTTATTCTTCAGCATTTTTCTCGTTTTAGAAACAGTAGCATTAGTTCTCAGGTAAATATAAGAACTTCTACTAACTGCGAGGAGGACTGTCTATTTGACCTTTGATGGAAAAATATATTACTTACGTGACGAAATTGGGACCATAATATCCTTCAAATAGTACTCCTTGTTCCTTCACACACTTAGTTCACCGATCCTTTCACTGCTAGAAACATTCCTAGAAGAATCTTTTTTAATGGTGTTTGATCCCGTTGTCGTGATCTGCATTATCTCTTCTCTACTTCCAAAAACGGGATCCTTTCAATAGCATCTTTAACTTGAGAAGTAACCAGAAGTAGCAAGGATCCACAACGGTGAATAGGAAGGCTGGGAGACTTCTGGAATTTCTTGTTTCCTCAAGGAAATCTAATCTAGTGTGACGAATTATATAGATCACGGTCATGATGCAAGTGCCATTCGTCGTCCAGATATCTGGTCTTTTGCGCCGAGCTGCAATTCTGAGTCTGCAAAGAAATTGTCGATAGTACTTTTTTGTCACTGTTTGTTCTTTTAGTGCTGTTCGTAATGCAATTGTGGTCGTCTCCACCAATGCGCGGCCATTTTGAATCGGTTCCTACATTTCTATTACTCCCATTGCATCGTCTCAAAACACTTGCTGAATCTCACAAATTGTTTCGCTTTTAGAATCCTCAAGCTTTTGACGAAATTTGATAAAATATCTTTTCCCAATTCGTTCAGTCATCTCGAGAGATAAACTAAGAATCAGACGAAATTTATAACGACACTTCTTTTAGCTGTCAGTGACTCGAATGCGAATAAAAAAAGTCAAGCATTCGTATTAAATTCCCTTCTTCCACTGTGTATAGTGGCGCCGCCATTCTAGCATCATTACCTTAAGCAGGAGAATTCAAGTTTGCATACTTTTTAGATAGCTCTCGTATTATCTTATTAATTTATTATTATTTATTTTTCTACTTTTAGAATTTACAAAGTAATTCAAAATATTATTTAGAAATTCTTTTTCAGTCATCAAGTTTTAAGAAATTATTAAGATTTCATCCATTCATCGAGAACTTCAATAGCTTTAAGGCATTCCTAAGATACGTAAAAAAATTTCATGATACGAGGTATATCCAGAAATTAAGTTCCGTTTGGTTATATAAAATAAACGTGCATAGATACAGAAACATATCTATTATACAAAAATTTGAAACTGTTAAACTAGTTTTCTACATTGCTTCCGAAACTTTGCAGGCACTTGTCATTGTGGGCACAAATTTTTGTATTCCTTCTTCATAGAAGATTGCCGCCTATGTTTTCATGTTCTTTCAGCTTGTCTTTATCAATAAAGAGCTGACCACCAAGGAAAGATTTTAGGGGTACGAAGAGTTGAAAGTCGCTAGAAACGAGGTTCGTGCTTTACGGAGGATGATCAAACACGTCCCAGTCAAATTTCTGTAGGAGTTGTTTAGTCAAGTTCGCAGTGTGAGGTCGGGCATTATCGTGCAAAAAACACCTTTTGACAGTAATACTTGGGGCTTCTTTTATATTGCGGGGTGCAATTTCTTAATGGTCTCGCAGTAAACGTGTGCAATGATTGATTGGGCCCGTGGTAAGAATCAATCAGCAAAATGCCTTTTTTGTCCAAAAAATGGTGCATATGACTTTTCTAAGTGTCAAGGTTTGTTTAGACTTAATTTTTGTAGGGGAGAATATGTGTCTCCATTCCATTGATTGCCGTTTACTTTCAGGTGCGACGTAAGATACCCAAGTTTCATCCTCCGTGACTATCCGAGAAAGAAAATCATTGCCGTCTTCATTGTAGCGTGTCGAAAACTGAAGTGCACTGCCAATCCGTTGTTTTTGGAGTTGTTCAATTAGAATTTCGGGTACCTAACAAGAATAAAGTTTTCGAAATTTCAGTTTTTCAATAAATTTTATGAAGTAGTGATCGCGAACTTTGAGGAAGTTCCATAGCAAGAGTACTAATTGTAAACTTACGGTTTTGCGGAAGCTTTTCTTCCATAGTGTGAACCAGATCATGAGTAACCGAAGACAGACATCCACTTCATTCTTCCCTTCTTGATCATGTACTTCATTGAGCTGTCTGACCCCCATCTTCTAACCATTGAATCACTCATGGCATTTTTTTCCTTAAATCTCGCAGATTTTCCGATAAATTTCACTTGGTTTAACTTTCTTTGCATTTAGAAAACGAATCACAGAATTGATTTCACAAGCGGTGATGTTTTCTATTAAGGCTGACTTTATAAAGCAGTACTACAAAGAGCATGTCGGCAGCAGCGATCTGAAAATGGCATTCATTTCTTCTCCTTGAGTCAAAGTAACAGCCGTGCATGCTTGGAACCTGCGATCGCAGCGCTGCCGTGTATAGAAATAGAAACGGAACTTACTTTGAGGATATACCTCGTATTTGCTAACTTCCATAATTTATTTCAAATTTTTCTAGAACATCATTCAAATAAATGTAGAACTGGGTGGATAAATTTTTCTAAATGCTTGTTTGAAAAAACATCAACATTATTTTTTTAAAGTCCTCTGGCACTCTTCAGAACGATTGGTGAATTACTGACATTGCTATACAGCTCTCATGATAAAGAATGTTTCATGGCATTTCATTCATAAGTCGAAAAGTTTGTCTCTTGCCAGTGAATGAATAAGTCATATGCATGCATTATTTCTGTTTCATTGTCTACACAGTGTTAGATTACATATGTCCATTAATTAATGTATAAAATAGTCTAACAATAAAACATTTTTAAGCTAAAATGAGAGAAGAAAAATTTAATAAATATTGAACTAACATTTTAAAAATAAGATAAATATTACATGAAATAAATTTTATTGATTTTTAAAATAAAGGAGCTGTCATCTAATTTTTTTTTATCTTTTATGTTCTTGTAAGTTTTAAATTTCTGACTCATAATCATGGCATCTCGATTCACCATCTGCTCGATTCTGCAGTGATGAATCAACTCAATAATAAATGAAGATACTAACAATCCTTGTACATGCACGAATCAAATTTCAACACCATAACTGATTATGTTGTCCTTCAAAGTCATGTTTTCAAGAAGCGCATATTTCTTATGTTTGAGGGATGAGCTGAGTTAAAGCATCGTTGAAAGTAGAAAACAGATAAGTTATATTTTTGACCTGCCATTCCGCAGTGATCATGATAAATATGCAGTATTGCTTCAAAAGGAGTGTAGTTTAATGTTAACTCTTTCATTCCCCAAATCATTCCAAATTCAAGAACTTCAAACTACTGCAACGTCCTTGTTCTGTTTTATTTCAGACATAAGAGAAATCCCCTTCCCTTCAAATAACATAATGACATACCTTGCCCTTAAAGGCTTGATATAAAAGAGAGAACACGTTTAGTTTATGAATAATAAGCAAATGTACATGTAGGCATTTTTTTAGAGTTCTTTGAAAATCTCCCTTCTCCCAAACCCATTTGGGTGAGCATATTCAATGAGCAGAGCACGCACCTTAAGTATTCAATCAATACTCGAGTGGTAGCGATATTGAAGAGTTTCGTATATCCATTGTGAATTCGTTGAATGAATCTTTTAATGCTTTTCAATATTTATAAAGTTAATGGTCTATTCCAAAGCAATAAATAGGGGTGTGGGATAACAGGTGGAAAAGATCGAGACTTCCAGGTTGGTTAGAACTTAGTCATAGCAGATGCTGGAATAAGCTTTGATTGACTAGCTGCTTGAACGTCACTTGATTGATAGAGTTAAAAGAAAGTATTTTGTAGTGAATTTCCCAGAAATTATTTATAAAAATGCAGTTCAAAATAAAAGATTTATGACATCCAGTTCTAATCACTCACTACAAACTAACTACCTTATAAATTTACATATAGAGAGATTAAATTATCATTTAATTATAATGTCTTTTTTTGTTGCTTTCTTTAACTTCTGCATATAAAAATGGCATCTCTTAAATTGTTTAAAAATTATAAAATCCTCACTAACATTCTACTTTATAACGTTAAATTATAATGTTTGAAATAAAACATAATAGTTCTGTTGTTTTCATGCACACTTAGAATCAGCTCTGAACAAACTATTAAATACGTTCTAACAAAAAGAGAAAATGAGATGCAGCTAATCTAAACAAGAATTTTTCATGAAGAAAATGTTTTGGTAAATTTAATAAATGACATTGTGATACAACAAAGACTAAATTTAAAGTTTGATTATCACCACGTATTATACTTAGAAATACTGTTTTCATTGACTTAGATCTGCATATACATTTTACAAACTGTTAAGCTGTGTCTGTAATTACAACTACAGTTTTTTTTTATCGCATCAACGTTTTTCCCTACAGGATGCTTCAGCTGTTTCCTGATCTTGAAAAAAGATCTTAATTCATGAGTTTCAATTTAATTCATATTCCGATTATATAAATTTAGAAATTTTATTATCTTATGTGGCAACGATTTATGGAATTTTTGAAATCGAATTATTGGCTAATTAATAAAATTCTATTTTATTTTAGTAAAGGAGACACATCTTGATACTGAGTTTGAATTTGGTTTAGTTATATTAACGTCAAGTTGTAAAGAAACACTAGGGATGGACCTCAATTTAGGTCTCCAGTGAAGTTGAGAATTTTTTTTTCAAAATCTATAATATTTGAAATGTAAAATAGGCAAAAGGTAAAATAAAAAAATGAAGTTTCTTCGTTTATATATTAATAAAAGTATATTTTAAAAATATTTTTTAATTAACAAACATAATCAATGCTTATTTATGAAATATTAGGTTGTTCGGAAAGTAATTTCGTTTTTTCCCGATAGAGGATTTAACTGTATTTTTCGCACCCAATTTCATACTTAAACCGCAAAATCATTTTATGTTTTAAGAGCTGATATAGCAAGGCTTGAGTGTGAAAAAGTGCAGCTGATTCTTTGCAGTAGTTTTTGGATGATGCCCTTTTAAATATGGAGAGCAATAAACAGCATTTTCGTCATTTTTTTCTTTTTTGCTATATAAAAGGTAAAAATGCTGTCAAGCCAGAAATAAATTAGCCAATATGTGTGGAGAAGATGTGTCAACAGTACATCAGTACCAGAACTGATTTGCAAAATTTTTCCTTCAAATGAGGAGGCCAAAAACCACCTCGGTCAGTTTTTTTTACAGCAAAGACCAAAACTTTTATGAGCGTGTAATCATGTTACTACCAAAAATATGGCAAAAGGTATTAGACCAGAATGGTAATTTTATAATTTAATAAATAATTTATTCATTAAACGAAAATTTCTTTTCATTTTGACACAAAAAAAAAAAAAAAAAAAAAAAAAAACGAAATGACTTTCCGAACAACCCAATATATCAAATACTTAAAAATTTTTAAAAATCAAGCTTTATATGATAAATGAGTTATGAAATTTATATTGCACATTTGCCGAATGCATATTGAAAAAGAAATTTAACAGAAGAACTATTTAGTTAGTTTAGTTTATTGCCGTTCCATTTGGAAGAAACACAAGGGCTACTTCGGGACGGATTTTACAATTTTGAACCCATCAGATGGCAAAAATATTCTCCCATCTCTAAGTCGGTAGTAAGGTCTCGGCTTTAGAACCGAAGAATCCCAGGTTCGAGACCCGATTCCACCGATGAGACGCCGTGTAATCGGGTCTGGAGCACGTTAAATACTTCGTGGACAAACGTTATCCAGCTTATGTGAGGAGGAAGTTTGGAGAAAGGATGCCAGCTCAAGTATTGTCGTTATCTAAACATGGCTCAAAATTACCAGGTTTGCCCCCAAATAGCTAGCTCTAGTGTTGCTTTAAGAAACGGTACGTTGATATAACTGAACTAAACTCTTTCCTAAATCTCTGTATCACACTAATGAGAAGAGATACAACCACGACATTAAATGTAACATGCACACGGGGATTGAATACATGACAGATCTTATGTGGAGTTTCAAATCTGGAACCCTCCAACCCAACCATTTATCAATAGGCCACCGGTTTAGGGGTAAGGTCGAAGGCCACTATGGCAGATTGAATCAAAAGAGAGAGAGAAAGTAAAAAGAGAAATAAGGGTAAATAATAAAATTGTGATAAAAATATAAAAAAATAAATAATAAGATAAATAAGATTCAGGAAACAAGAATAAATTTGTTGCATCCTATTATTAGTTCACACACTCCCTATTATATATATATATATTTATTTATTTATCTTGTTCGAATTTTCAATTGCTAATAAAATACTTTTTATTAATCCATTCAAGTTTTAGTACCTTTTTAACTTGTAATGGATAACACTTGATGTGAATACGAATTTTTTCAAATATTAAATCATTAATTAAATTTAATTAATTTTTATTACTTCAGATAGAGTTTTAGCAGTTTGTAAAAAAAATTGAAATCAACAGGCAGTAGCTCAAATGGTAAAATGTAAGGATTTCGGTACATTTAGCGTAAAGGTGAAGAATGCGAGTTCAATTCTTGCTAAAATTAATAATTTTTTGATAATTATTTGATAAAAAGTAACTAAAATATAAATGAATTAAATTTTTGTATTACTTTTTTATATTTATGAATAATGAAACTTTACTTAAAGTTAGTATTTCGTCATTATTATAATTTAGTTTTTATGAAAGTTATCAATGATAAAACAATAAAATGAATCTTATTTTCAGTTTCAAACCAATGTTATTGAATGATCTTCATAGTTCAAGCACCATTCCAGATCTTATGTCCAAAGAACTATATCGTGGCCAGCCATTATTCCAGTCATCCATTCCATCTTCTAAGGAAAGAAAAACACCTACACGCTCAATGTCGGAACCCACTCTTTAGCATTTATCGAGAACATGATGTTGGCCCAAATGCGAATATCAGTTTAAATAAAATTGCATTTGGTGACTTAAATATAAATCCAGATTATTACATCAATAAAAATTGTTTTTAATTTTTGATAAAATATAGCACTGTATTTTCTTTGTGGCATGCCTATACTTAAAAATTTATTATTTCTTGTGTTCTACTGAAGCATCTTTTATTCATAGATTGTGTGCATACATCTTTTTGCTTTCATGAACATGAAAATAAAAAGATGTATGCTTAGGAATATAAAAAAAAAAGTATTGTTATCATGAGAAAAAAATTGAATCCGGGAATTTGACAAATCTCCACTTTTAGGACCACTCTAAGCTCCAAACACTTTTCTGGAATTGTATCTGTCTGTCTGTGACAAAGTTAATTCACAAATGCTCTCAGAAATTTGGTGTATTTTCTTTACATAAATTTATAGATTTATATCAAATTTTGAGCAAAATCTTTTCAGAGGAAGTCTACGTCTCTGCCTGTCTGTTCAAATATAAATTAACACGATGACCACAGAATGAAAAGAGATGAGTAGAATATTTTTATACAGGATTAATATCTATATTATGAACATTTATCAAATTTGAGCTAAATTCAATCAGGGAATGGCCGTCTGTTGGTTTTAGAAGCATGAAAACGCGATGCCTCAAAAGCTTAGTAATTTAAATATATTAAATTTGGTGTGTAATTTTGTGACTGTAATTATAGTTCTGCATCAAATTTTGTTCCAATCGATTGGGAAAAACACATAATACATAAATTCACCTTTATATAGAATTTGTGAGAATGTATTGATAAGACCTTATGCATTGATTTGGTAGATAAGTCATTTGCAGCAATGAAATGAATAACTGTAGTGTACATTTGTGTCAAATGAGTTTTTTACATAAACCTTCGATTTGCTTTAGATTTCTAGATGACTTGCCGTGGAGATTTGTGAGTATTTACTTGTCCAGCACCATAGCACTGCAGGGGATATCTGTGTACTATTCAAATTCTACTATCAATTCTACTACTACTACTCTGTTGCTAATAACTTTTCAGACATTTTGTCGTTAATGTCTGGCATAAATCGCATATGTGCACCGACTCTGTCGAAATCGAAGCAGAGCCAAATCACAACATAAAAATCACATGACCAATGTTTATGCATTTCATACGTAATCAAATTATTGTTTTTCTCAAATGTTATTCGAATTGATTTAAGCCCAACAGATTGATTTACGTCCCCTTAAGACGCCACACAAATTCCCCTTATATTTTTTAATAAGTAATTCTTGCATATCGGTAAGTACATTGCTACTAATTGGGCCAAGTTGGTGAGTTCCCATTCCAGATTCCCATTCTTTTTTAATTGCGTGCAGCATGATCTACCAGAACTAAATTTGAATACCGAACGTGATGCTAGCGTCAACCGAACATGATGTTATATCGTTAGATGACTATACTCTTCTCATAGTACAATAAACTGAATTTGATTGTTACACCTCGATTCTTAGCATTATTTTTATTAACTACACCACAATTATTAGTTCATTTTCGTTATCATTTGTAGAGCCATCATCGGCATTTATATGCCTATATATTTAAAAAAAATACATTTCATGTATCTCGGGAACGGTTCGAGCGATTTGGATCAAACTTCATATTTAGATAAGGATTTGTTTTGTAAATTTACTCATACAGGTATCTTTCCTGAAGAAATGCGATTTTACACACGCTCAAACACTTTTTTTGTAACTAACTATTAAAATCTTTTTCTGTTTGCTGTAATAGTGATAATGTCATATACAGCCCTCTCGTAAATTTTTGCAACACTTGCATCGTTGCCATAGGTTGGTAATCTATTCGTACCTCAAGATTTAGTGAGACGGTGCTATATGACATTATACGAATGCTAATACTTTCGGCTCACATCCAATAGCACCAATGTAATTATTGCGTAAATCAATTCGTAAATCGAAGTGCAATCACGATTTTTGTATTTAAATTAACAGTTCATATGTAGGTAAGATAGAAAAATATTTAAACATGACCAGTAGTTGATTCGTATCTAAATGTTTTCTCCGAAAAAGTAGGATTTTACACAAACACCCATAAACAATCCTACCTTATGAGCGAAGTTTGATTTCCCAAATACTGTCTCTTTTAAAACAAGCAATAGGTTTCTAAATTGAATCGGTCTGGCGTCTTTGGCTGGGACAGGAATTGAAGGTAATAAAACTCATAACTAAATTTATCTTATACATGTGAGAGATTGAAATTTTCTGTTAAGGGAAAATAAGAAAGCTATCAAATATTTTTTTATGAAAATGGGATAATTTTTTAGAGCTGCTTATCTTTTCATGCTTTATCAGTGTTAAATTCTTAATACGATATAATATTTTTTACAGTATTAAATCAAGATAACCATAAAAAGTCTGCCATATTTCAACAATAATTGCACAAATGCATATTAATATTTTGTAAAAAATATTTAAATAGGCTGTTAAAAATAAATTTATAACAGATCAGCATTTATACCTTTAGTACAGAAATGATTGATTCTGCTATTAGAGTGTGCAGACTTGTCATTTTTAGATATCTTGACGTTATTATGATGCTTATGTTTGATTTGGAGTAGTTAACATCCCGTTTTAATGCCACCTAAATTTATTTTGAGACTCACTTAGTAATTTTGAATCGAGATTAGATGATGAAAACAAGCAGGCATTACATCCACACCAGTGGGAAAACATCTGACTCCAATGGGTTTAGCATGCACCATTGACACAGCGATTCCTCGGTGAAATCGGATTTCGAACTTAGAATTCTCTGTCCTCGGAATTAAGCACCTAACTATTAAGCTTCCATGATGCCTAGATTCAAGATGAAAAAAAGTAAGGATTATATTATTCCTCAAAAAAATTTTTAATATGGTAATATCTTTATATTATCATACTTTCTATAAATTATGCAATGAAAAATATACAAATCAATCAAAACATTCTACGAAGCAGATTATTGGATCCAGAGCAACCAAATTGATTGTAGACTTTAAAAAAGTTTTGAAAACTTTTAAGAAGTTTTGAAACAATTGAAAACTAAAAATTTTTATATTTCTTCTCGATATCTTCGGAGCATATTGTGACACAAGTTTAAACACTTTAAAATCAAAATATTATATTTTCATTGATTTTAATTCCATTTCTATTCATTTTTGATAAATTTCTTTAAATATTCAAAACTAATTTCAGGCACTATTTGAATCAATATTTTTTTTTAATAAAATTTATATCCATTCCATTTTTTAACAAAAATTGCATCCGTGTTAATCCATCCTCCAGTGTTAAAGTGATATTTTTTTTTCGAACATTGAATCAAAAGGAGAACTTACTTATTTGTTTATTTTACTAGTATCAGTGGTTTTGAGGCGCTAAGTCTTGCATCATGTGGTAGACGAGTTTTATGTAATCCATTTAATACAATGAATGCTAATAAAATCCATTAAAACATTAGTAATAAATTGAAAAAAATTTAATATTTGATGCTTAATCGCGAGACAGCTTTTAAACCATTTGCACTGATTATCGCAAGCAGTTGTAATTTTGTTGCATTCGTTTATAAAGTAAAAAATTGTTACAAAATGTGCTTTAGCTAATTTGAAAATTAGAAAAAAAAATAGTTCTAAATTTTCAAAAATTAAAATAGTATGAAACAATTGATATAATCGAGAAAATAATATTTTGAATTTTAAAGTGATTTTACAATATCTTTACACAAATTTACAAAATCTTTTTTTTAAAAAAGGTTTTTACAATACAATAATGTACTCTTATGTAATGTACTCATTATGTATAACTTACAATAATGTAAGTTATTGAAGAAAAGCATTACAATTTCAATAAATTTTTATTTATTTAAAAACCTAACAGAAATTCAGAAAAAGCTCTTTCTTATAGAAGCCTCAACTTACCAAAAAGTAACCACAAACTAAATTTGATGTCTTTACGCACAGTGAATAGTTTTGGGAAACAGAATAATGTTTGAAATTATTTATTTTTTGCTCCACAAATAATACATGATGAAATTTTGAGCTGGTATTCAGTCATAAACATTATTTTTTTAAATATTACCATCTAACTGAACTAATTAACGATTGAGCTTTAATGTGTCACAGTTTTTATTAAAGCATGGATATTTTTAACAGCACATAGAAGAAATCACAATAAGGCATACTCTCAGTTTTATAAATATGATGTTGAAAATAGACAGTTTTTTTTTTGCAAAAAATTTAAAGTTAAAATTTTTGTGTATTTAGAGTTTGCCTTTCTGCTATTGTGGCACGCATATTACGGGGAATACAGACAACTTTGATCTTTTTCTCAAAGTATTGAGCCCTGTTCATAAAATAGGATGACAAATGTTGGGGAAGATGAGGAGGAAGGCTGGAGACTGACCACCTATGACTTATAGCTAACCGCCTCAAAGAGAATGATATTTATAAGAATTTGTCAATTACATGGATGGATAATGTCAAAGACAGCAGTTGACCACAACAAATTGAGTTGATTTGCTACGTTCAGAGATGGCTGAGTGGTCGGTCACAAGAAGTCTCAGTTTTATAATCATAGAATTATCATTATGATTCTGGATCCCGCATGTAGATGAATTCCATGCTTGTCGTAAATCAAACTTCTGGTTATGAAATTGTGGAGTGTATTATTATTGTTCAGTTATCACATTATTTGTAATCTAATATTTTTTCTAAATTTTGAGGTCTAGTCTTTGTAGTTTTTCTGCATTGATATCGATGCTTTCAATATAATATTGATAGAATTCATTAGAGAGTATCTCTTCTTATATATATATATATATATATATATATATATATATGGGAATAAAAGATGAATTAATATAAGATTAATTAAAGATATTTTATTCTTATATCTCAGTGATTTTGTTCAACATTAGTATTAGATCCGAAATCAGTTGCATAACTGCAGCGCGACCATAAATATACGAAAAAAATTGATGGGAAGAAGAAGAAGAAACGTGTTACGTATACGTATTCTCTAGAAAACTTCAGTTGATGATAAGTTTCTGCTTTTGTTTCGTGTTCTGTGAGTTTTAAAAGATTCCTTAGGGTAAGGAAGATTTAATTTCTTTATTTATTCATTAGCAAAAACTAATTTAAATTATTCAATAGCTACTCAGGTTAATATAGTTCTTGTTTGTTTTGAATTTGTTTATAAAGTTTTTTTGAAAAATTAGAAATAAATCTTTATAAATTAAATAGCAAATCTCTATAAACAAAGATTCATTGTCATCATATTGTCACAATTTCCAAAAACCTTTTATATCACTAACTGTAGGATATTAAACTTAAGTATAATTTTTAATTATTAAAAATTATTTACAATCGTGATATTTTCTGTATAAATTAAGAATTAAGACAGCTAATTAAAAATTGATTCCTAATTAAGAGATAGGCCCCAGGAATAAAATTAAATAAGTTTTGTTTAATGAATGGCATTTTTCGATAATTTTTTATCAGTCATTGTTACAGAGAACTTTTTTTGTCGTGTGATAAACATTTCAGTATTAAGAAAATTAGATGAAATGGTGATAGAGCTAATCTTAGCATTTTGTCAGATGAAAAGTAATGATTTCTTTTAAACAAAACAGCGTTCTGCATAATTTAGGACTATTCAAGACTTAAGATGATAAATGATTATTTCTTAGCATCCCAATAAAGATCCGGAAAGAGAGAGTTTAAAAAAAGGATAGGTTAAGAAATTCAAAAGGAGTTTAAATTCATCAAGATCCATTTTTACTGCGTAATTTTTTACTTTCGGACATAGTTGTAAATAATGAAATATTGTTATAAGTAAAGAGTTACAACTTCTGTAGTTGGACAGTTAGAATAAAATTTCTCGATTAAGTCTCATGGAATAATTATAATTATTCCAGCACATTTGAAAGTAACTGAAACACTCAAACAAGATACTAAATGTCCTGTATACTAAAAGTACAACTGTTAAACATCGACTAAAACTCGCTGAACTGAGAACTTTATACCTTTAAAAACCGTCAAAACCAAATCAATTCGCTAAATTCTTCATCCTGAAGCACATTAAAACAGGCAAATTGATTTGAATAGGTAATTCGAGTTCGCCGAGTCTAACATATACTTTATTAAATTTAAAATGAAATATATTCAAAAGTCAATTACAATATGAATTGAATATTGTTATTATGGCGTAATTTCGAATCTTAGTTGTCATCCCTTAACGCCAGAGAATCACAGCTAATAGATTTCAAAAAGCATCGGAGAAAGTAGAAACAGTTATAGATAGCGCTTACTAAGCACTTTTGGGAACAAAATATTAGGAGATTAATTTTCTTGTTGATTGAAAATAAGTTTGTTCCAAAGGTTTGCTGTATGAAATGAATACTCCAAGCAGTATTTGAGAAGTCTAGTACGATTTTCTTAGCTAAAGGAAGGACGGTTATTTATATAGTAGAACTGGGGAGGTGATAATCACCGAGACTATATTGAATTTAAAAAGCTGAAATATATCCAAAATCTTGCACAAAAAATATTAAGCTGAAATTTAACAATGTAGATATTTAGTGTATTTAGTGAACTTAATGATTATTTGAATAACATACTTAACAAATATGGACTATTGTTTAACTTCTGATACAACTGCAAGTTGTCTGATGTTGAAATGTGACTTTATGTACTTTTCTTGCCTACGAAATTTGTAAAGAATTTTAAAAGGAAATTGGTTTATGCATATTATGTATACGAGACTATGAAAGTGAATATTTAAAGGATCTAGTTTTTAAGTTACCCGAACAAGCCATTATTAGTCATATGGATACATTTATTAGTCATAAAATACATTAAGTAGATTTAAACTGAATATGGTATGTTGATATCCTTTTTTCAGTTGCATACATTTGTCCTAATAAGTCTATCATTTTTGAAACGCATGTCAAAATCTTTTGGTATTTTTAGAACTGATCATCGATAAGTAAAATATCTTGTTCTGTAATTCTGATTGCTAATACAATATTAAAAATGTCGTACGGAATAAAAACAAAGCTACACTAAGTTGGGGTACCAATTCATAAAACATGCACAATAAAGTTAGAAAACCGGAGTATGGCGTTATGATGTAGGTTCCATTCAGGCGGACGATGAATAATTATTTATCGTTTGTGTTATAAAATGAATAAGCAGATGTTTTTGTTTGAAAAATTGGCGGGAACTGCGCATCGAAATATATTTTACCACTGTTTTTCAAACACACTAAAAAAACTTTTATCGGTCTTTTTTAAAACTTTAACAATCCACTGGCTTCGCTACGGCAAAGTTGGACTGGATTTACATTTTAGTCTTAAAAATTCACACTATTTTTTTATTCATCAAGATGCAAATACTTTTATTAGCAATCAAAATTACTAAGTATCATCTCAAAAGTGGTCTGTTTATATAATTTGAATTAAAAATGGAATTGTATGCGTTTTAAGTCTATTGATTATGCGTCTAACAAGGTGTCTAACCGTAGAGGCGCCAGTGGATAAATTTGTTATTCTTAAAATATTTTTGAAATAACCTCACCATACTTTTTAATATAACTTTTTAAATTTCAGAAAGAATGTCAGAAGAAAGCAATGTCAGTGTTTCATCTACTGAAAAAGGCGAGAATCTCGAAAATGAAATAAAGAAAGCTAATTCTTCTGAGCCGATCTTGCACTTAGATGATTCGAAATCTACTGAAAACGTTGTTGAGCCAATTGAGCAAATGCACATTGAAGAGAGCGGACAAACAATCGAAGCTGTTCAGTCGGAAGATCAAAATAACTCAACTGCTCTTGGATCGCTAGAAACGAATGTGGATTCAGCAGAGTCTACATCTGAGCACCAACTGAACTCATCCGAAACATCCGTTGAAACCGAATCTTCCAAAAAGACAAATGTTGACCAACCTGCTGTGAAGACCATTTCTTCCAATGAAATATCAATATCCCTGGCTCCATCTTTTGACAAGGCTCTAGAAGAAGTAACTGAAAATATTCAGATTATCTACGAAGGATTGAAAGAGATGAAGATAAGTACACAGAACAATCCAGGGCCGGCTTCAAGTGTAAAAGGTCGCAAACCTGCATCAACTCCTCGAGCAAGAAGTACTCCAGTGAAACAGCTGCCTTCGCCACCGCTCACCAGATCCAGGTCAAGAGATCTGAGGAAGTTTCCGTCTACCCCTTCCTCTCCTGGTCGATCAGCTGCTAGCGATTCAGAAGAAGTAAAAAAAGTAAGAGGAAGGCAGAGAGTAAAAAAGAACTAATTGTATTGAACTGGGTGTGTTCTTAGGTTTTTAATGAGTTCATTTTTTTTCTTAAAATTTTAAAGTTCATATTGTTTTAAATTATTCAAATAAAGCTTTGATTTTCTCTTCTTGTTCTCTTCTCCATAATTCTGACAAAAAAAAATTTAAAACGAGCATCGAGGCTATTTTATTTTGACAGAAGCTTATATTTTAAGAAATCTTATTTGTTCCTACGTTGGAGAGAAATTTTGTTAATATTTAATATCAAAGTTTTTCTCTATTCTACTTTAGAGGATAAGGAATTCTCGGAGAAAATATGGCTATCTAAACCCTCAGATTCTTTAGCCGAATATAGATACTTAGTGAATTGTTTTTCATTTGCTGTATTAAAAAAAAGACGGAAATTTGAAAAGTACACATTTTGTTTAGCTGCATCAGGACATTACTAAGCTTTCTGGATCCGTAGGCAATGCAATTCTGAAGGTCTCTTTTCTTTAAACAACAAAATTTTAAATTGATAGTGATTTTTTTGCTGTAAAATCCTTTTTTTGCGTGACATTTTGATAAACTGAAATAAAACATTTAATATAGGGTTTCTAGAAGGTGACCTACAATTCTCCATTTTGCATTCATTAGATGACCTCCACTTTTCTCTAGTCCTCAATATTTCATATTTAAAAAAATAAATGTAATTTTATACAAATCAAGAAAATACATACCAGTATTAATCCTATCTAAATATTAAATTATTTCAAAATTTTCTATAGTTTTTTGGGGGAAAACACATTTTGAATCTCTCCATTTGAACTTAAGAGTTTTTATGAATTACAAGTGAATTATGGATGAATAATTTTTCATGTATCATATTAGTATCAGATATCTTATTTCATAATAAAATCTTATTTGTGGTAATTTCGTTATACTTTTTATAACAGCTAGTTTAATGTCTTTCTTTAAAGAACTTTTAGAATGACATATGAATTCTGAAATTGTCAACAAATGAAATCAGTCAGCAGATCTGAATTTCCCTACTATATCATCAAAGGATTGATTCTCAATGTCTGATCAATCGAGAGAGATCAACATACGTGGAGTATCATGGTTTGGCACATGTTAATATGTAATTTTAAGTTTTACTCCACTTTCATCAAATTTCTTATTATTAATATTCGTCATTGCTTAAAGGTGAAAGTTTGCGGTTTTAGGCCATTATCAACTTTTCAAATCAATATTTCGATTCAATTTCCTCGTCTCAGTTGAAACATCACAATTCTGTCTGTCCTTTCTGTAAATAGATGAGTTTTGAGCGAGGCAAATAGTATTCGTTATTTCAGATTTATAAATAACAATCAAATTTGGAATGGAATGTATTTCGAGAAAATGCCCGGCTGTGCGATTACTAGTGAAAAAATTATAGCAAATGTAAAAATCTATATAGATTCAATCTGGTTCATAGGTTTGACATTCAAAAAGTAGCCTCCTTGCAAATTCTAAATCAAATCTATCGAAGTATTGGCTGCCTGTCAATTGATAATTTCACATGATAGTAACAGTAATAAAAGAAATATGAAGTGGCATAAATAAATGAAATTCGTTATATGATGTCATAAGTACAATATTAATTTTATGCCAAATTATGGTTTCAATTTATGGTTTTTCACCTAAATGTGGGTTACAATTCTTTATTTGTATATTAACTACATAACAAATTAATCTTCATCGCAAGACAGCTCCAGTAAAAATGCTGTCTGTACACCCAAAATTAAAATTTCATAACTGTTATTCGTGATGGCTTTGCGAAGCATTTACCTTCTTATCAGAAATCTATAATTTTATGCTGTGGGAGACTTTCATAGAGAATATACAAGAAATTTTCAGGGAAATAACTCCCATTGGCTCTGGAATAGCAATTATAACTTTCCGTGCAACTAAGTACCTAGAAGTGTTTCGAGTAAAATAGCAATAGAAACTGAAGAAATAGTTGACTTCTTGGATTGTAAATCACAATTACGAAGAAAAAATTATCTCGTTTCCCCAAATGTAAAGACATTTTAAGATGGAAGAGAAACTTTCTATAATATAATAAAAAATAAAGCATATTAAAATGTGAAGTAATAAATAATATGTTTCATATCAATTGGATAATATTAATTTTAAACGCAATTAATACATATTGAAGTAATTCTGGGTGATTCTACTTCAATATGATTTGACTCTAGAGAAAACTGGGATTAGTCAATTGTTAAGACATTATTCATACAATGGAGGTTTCAAGAAAATTACAAATGTAGAAATATGCCTTGTTCCTTTTCACTCATTCGTAGGGAATACTATATAATAACTCCAAATGATCATAAGTTAGTCATTTAAATATCAAGATTTTTGCTTCCACCTGAATAGATGATGCATAAAATATGAGAAAAAGTGCTTACTAATCAAAAAAAATTTTCAATGTTCGAAATCGCGTCAAGCTCGTCGATATGATATCACAGAATCGCCAATGAGTGCTACATACATAGCTTTAACTCTTTGGACTAATAAAAGTAATTCGATACTTAATAATTGCCACATAAGTAAAAATGATGCTCGAGATTCATCCACTGGGATTGTTTGCCAAACGCAGTTTGCAGGAGCACATTCTAAGGTCGAAAATTAATTCATTTAGAAGATATAAATCTTTTTTCCGATTTCTATAAGATTTCGAATACTTTTTGTGGCTTCGCTGCTAGTTACAGTGGACAGTTATTGCTAAAGCATCTGTTCTAAAAACTTGGAGCAAGCTAAAATTCTTTTATTAATCAAAAGCGAATTCTTTTAACTATTTTTTGACATCAAGATATATATGTCTTGATTTCTGGTCTAAACCACGATACTTGAAGTTTATTTCAATGTTCAAGAGAAAATTGGATTGAAGTTTATCGAGGAGAATACAGAGTCTATTTACTGAGGTTGTTTATTATTATTTATAGATTCTGACACCAGCAGTGATAGATTGTTGAATCAATATATCGGGAAGGAGTCTACTTTTTAACTATCTATCTACAGGTCTCTTGGTATACGGAGAAAAATGAACTACAAGATATGTATAGCAATTAGAAAGTTGATTGATTTAATCTCTCGGCATACAAATTTATTCAATCTTCTAATTATGTTACATGCTTTGATACTACGTTTAACTTATCCTAGAACTCGGCAAGAAGCTCGTTTTGTCCCAGAATATTCACACATCAGAGGGGTGGCTTTTGTTGTGTTACTTTCTCTCCACATGAGTGGGTTCAGTTATTATTATTATTATTATAAGCCCATCTTTACCATGATGTGGATTTAGCTTTTTAAATACAAACCAGAGGAATTAAATACTGCCAATGCTCTGGAAATATTTGTAAAATTTGAGTCCCTAAAAAAACCTTACGGGAGGAGTTATGGCCGGTGTATTGATGCCCTGGAACCCTTATGTGCTTTTTGAGGGAGCTTTGTATCCACCCTAGGATCGGTTTAGTGAGGTTGGATAGGTTTAGTTTAGTTATATTAACGTCCCGTTGTAAAGCAAGACTAGGGTTATTTAAGGACGGAACTCGTAATTTTGAACCACGATCAGATTACGAGATCAACACTTGGGCCGACAGCTCCCTCTGCACACCATACAACACCAGCGGGAGGACGTTTGACTTGACAGATTTAATGTGCAGCATATCCCCTTACACGACGGTTCTTCAATGGAAACAGGTCTCGAGCTTGAAACCCTTGGGTTCCAAAGCCCGGGCCTTATCTCCAGACCACCGTGGCCAGAAATTCAGTCGGCTGATCTCCCGAGTGCTGGCTAGATTGTATATTCTTTTTCGGCCCTCTAATTGAAGGTTGAAATGGCATAGGTATTCTTATTTTGTTGTTGACATTTTTTAGTCACCCCAATCCTTATATATCTGTTGAAATATTTAAGACATTTAGATTTGATCAACTGATTTTGTCCTTTTAAATTAATTGCCTTTTCCCTTAATTATATATTTCAAATGCCAAGAAGTGTGATATTCAATTCATGTCTTTGGATATCAAGAAATCAAAATTATCCATTCCAAACTTGAATAAGAAACAAGCAAGTACAATTTATCGTTCAATCCATTCAGAGAAAAGCCATCTTTGCTAACTCATTTCTGATATTAATTAAATATGGAGATAAATATATATATATAATTAAATGAACTATTATGAGTTGAAACAAAAATTAAGGTAAAGGACATAGGGTTATAATCTAGAATTATTTATGCCAAAAAGAATCTGAAAATAAAGATTTAATTTTTATTGGAATTTGGACTTAAATTTATTATAAAATCAAACTTTATTCCCTTTCATCATCAATATTTGCTCCAATCACTATAATTATTGTGAGTCTTGAAACTACTTCAACTTTACTTTTAAATGAAAATCATACGATGGCATTGTAATGAGCCTTAAGAAACCGTAAATAAAAAGTATTGCTTAGTTCCCCCCTTGGTTTACTTGTTATATTTTTATACCCTTGATCTGTTTTTATTGTTTATTCAACCTCCAGAATTGGTAAACATTTTTTCTTTCGCTTCCATTGTAACATAAATATATACGAGAATTCCGTAAAGATTCTTTAAAAATTTTTAACTGTCATAGTATGCATTACAATTTCTTTAAGTTACGCGTTTTTAATTTTTCTGCTACTTAACCTGTTGATATCAAATAATGTTTGTTTCGTATACTACTTATGAATTACGAGAAAATCAAATATTATAAGGACATTAGAAACGTATTTTAATTCTAGAAATATTCCTTAGTCATAAAAGAAAACTAAATTTTTCCTTTCAAAAGAAAGTTTAAATTGAAATAACTTCTTGGTCCAAAATGTTAATTGTTATTTTAATTTTATATAGCTTAGTTTCAAATATAACTATATATATATATAGAAATATATATAGAAATATAGAAAAATACATTCTATTCTGATTATTTTAAAAGTTAAACTAAATCATATTGATCAGAATATTCTAGTTTATTGACGCTTTTTCATTTTACTTTTCTTAAAATTTAAGTTTTGAAAGAAAAAAACTAGGTAGATAAAATTTTTGTCTTATTATTATGATTTCGTTCATGATAGAATATTTTTTCTTTCTTAGGATGTGTGAATTATAAAAATTCATTTCTATCCTCAGAATAATTCGTCAATTTCGACTGTTATCAAATATTTTTGCTTCCAGTTTGACTACCAGGAAAGACATTACATTTATGCATATCTTGAAATAAATAACTGATAAATGTAAATTAATTTTAACACAGATATATTATCAACTCATCTTTTTAGAAAAAAAATTCTTAAATTCATTATCAAAACACTAACTTTCAATATCTGCAAAGTAAAAACTCAGCATCACCTAATGTGTTTGGCTTTAGTAAAAAATATGCTGTTTCCTTAAATCTATTAATTTTGGAATAAATATTTTAACAAAGAATTAGAATTATCACCAACTGATAGCTAAGCCACCGGCTTCCTGGCATAGGGGTAAAGCGTCTTCCCCGTGATTGGGCGTCCTGGGTTCGAGTCTCAGTTCGGATATGATTGTTCTTCCTCTGTTCTATCTGTCCGATGTGTGAATATGTTCTAGGGTAAAAATTGGTTGTGCAAGCAAATAAATGATGCATGAGTGTCAAAGTCCCACCCACTGCCCTAGTTGACAATACTAAAACAAGAAATGCACCCTATCTGTCTAAATCACTATCATTGTAACAGCGGGCTTGTTTAATGGCAAGTGTCATAAGAAACAGCATAACCAAGTCCACCTAGATAACAACGCCTGCAGCACGTTATTGTATTATATTGTTCGATGCTATATATTAATCAATATTCCACAATATAATACAATATTGCGAATATTAACATTGTAGTATTTGTATGCTACTGCGGAGGCTTTCTAACATTTATTCTTCTACTTTAGAATAACAAGATGGCTGATGAAGAAATGGAAGTCAATTCACCAAGAAGTACATCAGAAGCAACACCTCCTTATGTAGAAGACTCTCCTGAAATGATCAGCCAACCTTCACCGCCAGAAGAACAAAGAGTAACTTCATCAACAGACAGACAACCATCTGAAGTCGCTGATTCCCCTGACCAACAAATGATTAGCTCTACTTCCGACCAAGAACTGCCTGACAGCGTCGAATCCACAAATAGGTTGTCAGCTGCGGAAGGATTCTTTCTTGAAACCAATGAAGCGGGAGCAGTGGAAGGAGGAAGTCCTCCCAATATACAGGGTATGATAATACTTCTATTTCCATACATAAATTTTTTTTTAATTCTGTGTTTGGATCACTGATATAAACTTCAGCGTAGTGGAAAGCATAAGTATTCTAAAATATTTTAATTCATCGAATAAGTTTCTAGATGTGTTCGGAACGATTCAGTTATGTAAGAAACAAATACAACCATTCAAAGAATTTGGGATACTTTGCTTGAATGATTGCAAAGCTATTTATAAAACTATTTATTACATTAAAATAAAAACAATGTGAATCAAGAACTAATTTGATATTTGGCGTACAGTCTTTGAGGAAAACTTAATTGGTATTTTGGAATTATAATTTGATATAGCTTTTTGAATATAATTCAAAAGTAAATAGAAGTCGGAAAAGTTTTGGACACTTTTGAAATGAGAAACTCAGCAAATTTGTAACACATCAATAAAATTGAATTTACTGCAACTATTTTCAGAATATAATTTTAAACCTAAAAATTTCAACAAATAAGATTATTTACAGATGCGAAAGGAGAAAAATATTGGATTATGTGCTAAAATTCATTAGAGAAAGGGAAAACCAGTTCATTGCAAGCCTTAAAATTGAGCAAGTCTACTTTTTTAAAAATTATTCAAGGTTCAAATAAATAGAGCTGAAAACAAGCTAAGATCAAGGAAATTTGATGAACGTATAGGGAGGATTGTGAAACAAGCTTATTTGTGCAGCAAAATTGATTCTGCAATGCAAAAGTAAGTTTGGAGAATCCGTAAATCCTGAAACTATCAAATGTTTTAAGAAAACATAATCATGGCAGATGCTCTACACTAGTAAAGATAATCGACTAGCTAAGTTAGTATTTGCTAAAAGTATGTAAAGCAGTCAAAAGAATTTCAGAAAAAGGTAATTTTCGAACATGAAAGCGAATATTGCACTTTCAGATCGAATGGCAAGCAAAAGGTTTGGCTGAAACCAAATAGAGAAATGCATTCAGAAAATTTATTGCCTACTGTCAAATATGGAGACGGCAATCAAATAGTCAGGAGTTGTACGGCAAGCACTGGGGGTGCCAGATACTCAGATTTTATCCATGGAACAATGAATAAATGTCTATCCTGACATTCTCAAGCGAAATTTAAAGCAGAGTGCAAGCAATCTGGGAATCTCAAGTCATTTTAATATAAATTAAAATAACGATTCGGAACCTATTAATAAGTTATGGTTCCTTTACCACTGTCCTAGTGTTATTAAGATTACTGCACAAAGTCCAGACCTTATTCTTATTAAGCAAGTGTCGGATTATTTGTATCAGAAACTGTATGAGCAGGAAATTTCTTACAAGCTGGATTTTAGAAAACATTTGGTTCAAGACTGGGTCAAATTCTACGGATCATTTAGCAAAACACTGGTCCAATCCATAACAAATAGGCTACAAGTGATCATAAAAAGCAAGAGTGGCCCAATAAGATTAACTTTTAAGTTTGCATCATTTTTTTTTATTGCGAAGCGCCCTAATACTTCTTAAGCAGGTGTTTTTAATTTCTTTTAATTGGTAATTGCTATAATATAAGGTTTGTTTGAATTATGATTTATACAGGGTGGGCCAGAGAAACTTATTTAAAAGGTCAATAAAAACAAAAGTATTTCAATTATCGTTTTAAGTCTTTTTTTTATTTGAGAATACAATATTCCAATTTTTTTTCCATACACTTTTAAAAAGAACATCGGTTAAACGGTGACCCCCATTACGCATTAAGTCGATTTTTGAAGTTCTTATCCATTCTTTGCAGCATATCAATCGGTATGTTGGCAAGGGAGTGGCGAATGTTTCTCTTGAGGTAAGCTATTGTCCTTGGTCGATCGACATAAACCAGGAATTTCAAAGCGAGCCTCGTCACTGAAAAAAAGACCGCGTCTTCGGACAGGCTGTCCAGCAGCATTTCACATGCATTTTGATAGGCAACGAAGTAGCGTTCAGCTCATTTTTGCACAACAGCCAATTTATAGGGATGAAATTAAAGTCTTGATGGAGAATTCGTCGAAGAGTGGTGTCAGAAATTCACAGAGCAACTGCGTGTTTGCGAGCCGAACACAGAACTGACTGCCTCATTCTTTCGACATTTTCCGGAGTTTTGGTGGTTCTTTGATGCCCCTTTCTGGGTTAAGCGACACTCCCGAAATCACCATAGAATCCGACACCACGATAGAATCGAATTACGGCCAGAAACGGGTCTGTGAGGAGGAATTTCAAAGCGAGCGTTGCGGGGTAACAAGTGAGCGACCGTTAGAAATGGAGTTCTCGACGGCGAAATCCCGCTGCCCTCTAGACCAGAGCATGATGGCAATCGACTAGAGGGAGAAACAAACGAGAGAACTTCCACCTCTAGTAGCACTACCTATCCTCCCTCTACCCACCCAACTCGCCTTTCAGGAGTTTTTTTTAAATAAGTTTCTTTGGTGCACCCTGTGTATAGAGAAATAATGCGTCTTTGGTTTGGTCACCAAATGAAGGTGAATATTATATAATTTCTCAAGTAGTGTGCCCCAATACTTTTTTGACTGACTGTATAAATGTCAATTTCAGAAAAAGGATATTTCTAAACTTGAGTGTCGAATGACAACGAGTAAAGGCTTTGAAGATATCATTGAGCTTCTTCTAAAACATGCTAAATCAGAAAAATCTTTAAAAAAAAATTTTTACTGTTCTTTCGAAAATGTCATTAAAAATGTTTTTCATAGCTATTAAATACCTTAATATGAAATGGGCACTACTGATATGCTATCAGATTCTGATTATATCATTATTCGCTTTGTTTTCAACTCGTATTGAAATCTTATTGTTCAGCATTAAATATCCATTAATTTAGCTTCTAATAATTAGAAATATTTTAAATGAATTAGTTGCATTTTTCAAGAATTTTTGTAGCCAATTATTTTTTTGGTACTTAATTAAAACTATTTGTTTACAATTGAGGCTCTCTAAATGAAATGAAAACAAATGGAAGTGTAAATTGACTACTTAAAGATATACGGTATAGAGAATCGTTACTTTTTGTGTAATATAAAGATGCAAAGAAAGGCTTTAAAAACAACCGTACATTCTTGTATTCTGCTTTCAATTTTTTTAACTATACATACATAGATCAATGTCGCCAAATTTATAAAATACTAAATGCTATTTTAATTTAATTAAATGCTTAATGAAATTTTAAATTCTTGATTGCAAAATATGATCATCCGGGATATAAAAAATGGATTTTAATTGCAAGTAAGTGAATTTTACCTCCCATATTTCTTATTCAGGTGGAAGTTCTGATAATGCACCAGAAGTAGAAAATCAACCGCAACCAGACGCACCACCAAATCCTGCGATTCATCTACTTCTCGAGTCTCCACTTGTGCTTCCTCCGAAGGATGAGATCAATACGTTGATACAAAGAGAGATGGTTGCAAGTACATTGGAAGAAAAGTCGGTTCAAATATTGCTAAGAAATGCAACGATGAAAGATGTATCTGACGGCCAAATGGGATCTTCTCAGGGAATCGCGAAGGAAATCCTTCAGCGTGACATTGATAATAAGCAACAATCTAATGTGGATAATTTCTCTCTGGTATCAAAATCGACTAAAAATCTACAAATTGATTCTGATTTCCCAAAAAATGAGCGAAGAGATTCAGGAAGTAGGACCACAGAGGATACTAATTTGGGAAGCGATTCATCGGGAAGGATAGATGCTTCTGTCGAGATAGAAAGCAGCTCGGGAACTAGTAATAGCGAAAATGTTGGTTTAAGAGGCAAATCCTCTCCAATAAAAATTAGAACTGCCGTGAGAGTTATTGGAAGAAGTAACACAGGGACTGTTATATCAAACGAGATGTCACCTACTAAAAAAGCTTCTAGTGCGGAACAAAGCACTTCTAAATCTGGAACCATTTTAATGTCACCAAAACGCAAAAGTCCCATTAAAGTCCAGCATTTGTCACCAAAAAAGAATGCTCCACTTTCACTTCTTGATAAACTTCATGGGCAGAGTGACTCGCATATGTCTACTCTTATAGAAGAGCTGGATATTAAAGAAACCGAGAATATGCCGCGAAGATCCGAGCCTGAATCTGAATTTCAGCAAGCAAAGAGTATGGAAGTGATAGAACCTGATAAATCTCAAAACAAAGAAACAGAACAGAGAAGCATGGAACTTCAAGAAACTGATGATTCTGAAAACGAACAAGGAGAAACTACAGAAAAAGATTTAAAAACTGACGATTCTTGAATAGAAGAATTTGACTGAATCTATTGACTAAATCCTTTTATGTCCATTTATTCGAATGATAATCTAAACTGTGATAATTCCAATGCGTTTAAAAATGTTATACAGTTTTACAGTTCTTAAGTCAGCAGTAATTATTACTGATAGATTAGTTTTAGTGAAATAAATTTCTTTGAATGCCTTTCATTTCTTATTTATTATTTACTTAAAAGATTATTAAAGCCCACTGAATCTTGGTTACCTTTCGTTACATCAAAAATATTTGAAGAGTATGTAAGAATTATTGCCGTGAAAATAAGAATTCAATCTGTTGTCATGAATTAAAACATTTTTTTCTTCATTATTATGAAAACAAAAATTTAACTAAACAAAAATTAAAGGACTAGCTTGATCTTGTTATCTAATTAAGAACTTCGACCAAAAGTACCATTATATTGTTTACAATTAGAGCATTAAAATAACTAAATTAAATGAAACCACCACAATTAAACAGCAAATGCTTTTAAAGTGGTTTTTTGTAAAATATTTAATAAAAATACTGTAGGATGGCATGAGTTACTCTAAATATCGAATATCGACAAAAGCAAGAACAATGCAATAACCTTCAATAACATTATTATTCCAAGTTATAACAATCCAGTTATTAGCTCTAAAATATTTCGCATTTGATGCCAATAGGCTGATTAAATATTTATGGTTTCAGATAACTACCGCTGGAGCCGGTGATTACTTGGATGTAAGGAGTTGCATGGTCAACTACTTAAGTGAATGACAATTTATATAAGATCACCTTTGAAATAGACGGAAAGAATTTAGGATATATCTCATTCTTCTAATGCGATGAACATCTACCAACCACTCGAGTCTTCTATTTAATTTAGTTTCGTTGCATAGTGGAATTTACATTAGAACATCATTACTACAAAACGAACCACAACATTAATGTAATATTTTCACTATTTATTGTCTAGAATTCAAAATATATAGAACACTATTGTAGAAATACTGTACTGCATCCTAAATGGCGTTTCCAAAAAGTATGCATAATTGAATATGTGAAACTATGAATAAACCTCCTTTGTTAATTTCATAGCAATGTGGACAATGCAATAACCACTTGTATGCCGTGTTCAATTTCTATTCAGTTAAGAATAATGTAAAATTCTTATTTGACAAAAGAATCGCTAACCCATGAATTTTTGGAGAAATGTCTCGATCAATATTTTAAAGTTTTATAGAACAATTCAATACAACCGTATAAGACATAGTGTATGCCCAATATTTCTAAATGTCAATAAATATAATAGAGTAATGATATTATTAAACATTTTGAGCAATCGGAAGAAGAATTAAAAATATTATTTAATATCATCGCAGCATGTCATTTGGAAATTTTAATACAAATTTTTATTACTTCAAAATCAACTAGATTTTGCCATTTTCAGCAATAACTTCCGAGCATTTTGTTTCACAAAAATTAATTGTTCAAAATATTAAAAACATTTTAAACATGGTAATTAAGCTGGTGGACAATTTTTAAGAGTTTCTGTGAATTTTTAAAAAATATTTCATATTTAATTTATAACGATATTTTTTTTAATTAATGACGATTTATCATTTTTTTTTATATATACAAACTTTTATACATACTACTACTAGTACTGTTGCATCCTGAGGAAGAAAATTTGTTTATCTGCATATTTTATATGAATAAGAAGGGAAAAATAAAGCATTACCTCAAAACAGCATACACAGTTAAATGATTGATAATCTTCAGAATTGAGTGTTTAAAGAAACTTTATGGTCATGATATTTAATTCATTTAAGAAGGTTCATGAACACCTTAAATAGAACAGTTTTAAAACTATTCCAATATTACAGCTTTAACATAAATCATAATTTGTTGCTTAAAAATACTTTGAGAGAATTATGAACAGTAAGGTATGCACAGAAGATTTAATTCAACTTCATCACAATTAAAATACTGTCGATGAATCATATAATGAATAAAGGTGTCACTAGAGAAGCAGAAATATTTTTTCCAACCACCAATTCAAAAAAAAATGAAAAAATTAATGGAATTACTGAATTAACAGATAATGGTTTAAAAGTATTGAAATACTGCATATCCATCAAGTATGCATATGTGAAAAAATATTTCGAAATTTTATCACAATATTAAATGTGTCAAAAATAATTTTTTAAATTCCGTCTTTAAACACAAGAAACAAGTCTGGTTTAAATTCATATCCTTTACACAAAATCTTCTTGTCCAAGTTTATTCACGGAAGATGTAGAAGATTCGAAATTGGATCTATTTATAGTCCCGCTCTAAAGTTTGTTATTATTAGGGATGGCTTTTCACTCCAGTTAATTGGACATCTTTTGGAATTATGCTATAAATAGTGAGTATACTATAAAAATAATTGATTCTCTATAGTCAAACAACACAAAGCTTGCGTAAGAGGGAAAGCTAATGTGATACTCAGAAAATAAGCGTTTTAATTCGATCATAAACTTCTGAAAACAAATATAAAACACCAAAGAGGGTTATTTTGATCTTACATTTAAATTAAATTATAGATATTGCTGCTTTTCAAAAATTAATTGCGCCAAAAATATTCCAAGACAAGTCATGATGTGCATTCAGATTTTATTGATTCGAATCCAAGTTGGCGAATAAATTTATTGTTCCACTGATATCGGCAAAGGTAAGACTTAGCTACATGTTGTTTATTTGTAACTGAAAGGAATTGCTTCCATTGTAGCATTGTAATTTACTGCAAAAGCTTAACTAATCTATTGCTTGTTGTTTCCACCGTCCTTCTTTTATGATATTTCCAATGTTATTGTTGTTTATTTCACTGTTTAACGTTCAGAATTGACAAATGTTGTTGTTGTTTCAGATTTATTTGGGAAAGATGTTACACAGCATTAGTATCAATTCAAAAGCTGAATCTTTCAAAAGGTATTCCCAGCTGTAATTGAAAAAAATTGCTGCCATTGTGACATTACAAATTGTTGTAAAAACCTAACTAATCTGTTGTTTGTTGTTCCACTCTCTTTCTTTTATATCTTTCCATTATTTCTGTTTGTTTTCCTATTTAACGTTCAAAATTGGTAAATGGTGGGGTTTTTTGTTATTTTTATCTTTTCAGAATTATTTGAGAAAGATGTTATGTAGCACTGTTATATATTCAAAAGCTGGATCTTTAAATAAATTGAAACGTAAGCAACTTTTAATCATAACATGTATATAGATCGTTGTCTAACGAATTTTATTTTCTTATAGATTCCGAATACTTCATAAACATTATTAATTTCTTAATCGTATCCCATTAAAAAACTTTTGAATAGATTATTGGTATATTTAATTTTCAATATAATATATCTATTAAACAGAAGCTATGAGTAATTTTCCGTAAAATAAAGTGTTGAGTTTCAGTATTTTTGGTATACCTGTGGCGAAAGTTGATAATTCATTACACGAAGATATTTCAGCATATTTAACATAACATATAAAACAATCCTGGACAACATAAGTTTGATAGATTCGGTCACTTATGTGATAGCTTCTTTTAATATATTTTGTAGATAAATCTGAACCACTTTAGATTTGAATCCTTTTTTCAACCTTTTTGACAATTTTAAAATAAATGGATTTTATTATTTTTATGTAATATTCTGGTTTTAAGTGTAACAATTTTCTGATCTTGAGGACAGTGCAGTTTATTTGACATTTTCATTAATTATTCATTTAGGGTTTGGAATTTTTTATGAGTACTCATTAAAATATAAAAACATCAAATTTCTTAAAGAAAAATTTAAAAGCTAAATACAATATATGTTAAAAATTTAAAATATATATCCTTTGTAAAAATTTCAAAATAATCTAGGCGATTTAATTTTTAATTTTTCTATTTTTTTTTTCTTATTACTCAATGTAAATTTATTTGGAACAAAATTAAGCATGGTTCTTTAATTTTCATTAAGTGTTAATTTTTTAGAAATATTTTCATGAACACTTACTGAATGTTCTTACGAATTTTATGTTTTTCTGGATTAAAATTGATTTTTAACTAGCTAAAAAAATCGAAACATAAAATGCAAAATTCATTTCCTTTTATTGTTTGACTGAAATCTTTTTTATCAATTTTATTTAATTTCTTCAGAAATTAAGACATGGAACATTTCATCTTTAAATATAATTACAATATCATTAAGGAAAGTTATTAAGATGTACTTTCGTTCGTCAACCCTTCAAATATAAGTTTTATTGTACACACACGTTTTATTTTACAATACTATTTTAGTTGAATATAAATATTTACTTTGATAGTGAACCGATAAAAATAAAATTGCATATTTTCATTCATTTTTGCTTATTTCAAATTGTCCCCTTAAAGCAGTATTGCTTAAGCAGAAGTTTTTATCTTTTCTTGATTATATGAATAAAAATAATGAAAAAAAACTTTCCACATATATGTTTTGCAGACCAGTAATCAAGTAATTATATTTCAGTTCTAGACAT
>JAPMOQ010020905.1:1536752-1551444 GCA_026543055.1 Argiope trifasciata
AAAAAAAATCTAAGTTCCAAAATTTTAATGAAAATGAATTTTAATTGAAAAACTAAAACATGGAAAACAATTAAATTAAAAGATTCTAATTTTCAGTAGATTATTGATAGAAGTTTTGAAAACGTCATGCTGTTAAATTTATTTTAGTTGAAATATTATGAACAGGCTACTTGCAAAAACAAGAATAATTTTCCATATTCTCATTAGATAAAAAAAATAACCCTAAACGCCCCATCAACTAAACGTTAACCAAAATGTAAAATATTTAAAATATATGTTTTCAAAAGTATTAATTTTTAAGTAATAAAAGTGCGTTTTATACTTTGTTTTATTA
The DNA here is from genome assembly GCA_026543055.1 of Argiope trifasciata. NCBI lineage: Eukaryota > Metazoa > Arthropoda > Arachnida > Araneae > Araneidae > Argiope > Argiope trifasciata. Next base: position 1,537,087 of record JAPMOQ010020905.1, read on the forward strand.
AAATTTATTTTTTATTTAAAAAGCAAGATGTCTTGATAATAAGGTCATGGCTTCACAACAGGAAGTTAGTTCTGTGTTCCAAAGAACTACCTGTAAGCAAGTTCGGTGCAGACCAATTCTGTCTGGATTAAATATTTCCCTGCTATTGTGGGGCACGTGTTTAGAAATGTGATGTAGGTTCAAGTGATATCCTTTTCAGTTGACCATGGCGAAAAATTATTTGTTCCATCCAAACATTATCGATCGTGTTGCGTCCAAACTATATAAGTGATAATATTAGTCAAATACTTCCGGATTCAATTATAAGTACGAATAAATCATAAAGTTTAGATACATAATCTTTCTGTTAAAAGATCAAACACCAGCACCATTGTTCAATTTTTAACGGTTTAATTGGAAGTAAATAAGGATCGCTTTTGCTCTTTGCCATTTAAACTATTTTATTGATGAGTTTTTTTTTTTCGGTATAACATTTTCTAAATCCAATTTTCAGCTGAACATGCTTTTAAACTTTTCAAAATATAAATTATTTAGAGAAAAAATAAGATATTTGGTTATTTGATATGTTTTCATAGCCTATATTAATGATCAGTGGATAATGGATGTAATTTTGGCTTCGGTAGAGAAAAAATAACGGTTCAAGACCTAATTCCTTCAACTATCCACTATGTATATGGGCTAAGCACAAGACAAATCAGTCATCATAAGTCAAAACATTAATGTGATGTAAGAGTGGAATGCAGGTATAAATATGGCACCCTCATAAGATCATGATTCAAAATTATTAAGTCCGTAAATATAACTTCTAAACTAGATGTCTATCAAACTAATCGACATTTGTAGTCTTTTTCTTGACAGTTCACTATTTTTAACTCTAAATATTTAAAAGAAAAAAAACGTTACATCTCTGGAATATTTTGTCTGAAAATTTTATTCCATGATTTATTTGGAGTCGGGATCTATTTTAAAGAGAAATATGATCAAAGAACTACTCCTTAAGCTAAAATTCAACATCTACTTGGGAAGCTGCTTGAGTTTATGTCTTTTTAGAAGCTTCACTTTAATATAATTTGTTTCAAGAAAATCCTACTTTGATATATTTGAAAATTTTAGTTAGTTCTAATTCTTTCATTAGGCAACAACTATTATTAACAATTTTGGACCACCCTAAAAAATGACTTAAAACTGCAGACTTAACAACTAACAATATCGTTGGGTATTATTACACCAGTCGTAAAGATATGCAATGACAAAATTTCTGCATTATGAAGTTCTATAAAGTAAAAATCTTTGAATTCGATTCATGTTTGACAAGATTTACTATTGCTTTCACTCTGATATAGCTTTTACTTAAAATGAGTTGAAAACTCGCTTCAACTGACTTATGTTAACACTCCATTTTGAAGTCCCAGACGTATATACTACTGAAGAATCAACCACATTATATTGAACTATGGTCGTAAAGAAGATGACTAAAGAGCCCATATCCCATATTTTCATACCACAACAACAGGAGGACAATGGTCCATCTGCTCAAATGTGAGTCAGTTTCACATACAGGGAAGATCATATCGAAACTCGAATCCGATAGTTTCCTGTTCTTCCCTTGCGAAAGAAACCTCACCACTACACTTCCATGATGCTAAATATAAAAAAATTAATGCGAAAATACTAGAAAGTCGTTGATGATCTTACAAAATCACCACTGACGTATTAAATTCGTCATTTTTTCCCGATCGCAGTTATAATAAATTTCCAATAATAGTTTGAAGCTTTACTGCTAGAATCATATTTCAGAAACAGGTATGTGAAATTTATACTGTATTGACTAAACATCTACTTGGAAGAATTAATAACAGCAGTACTTATGGATGCTTAGAATTTAAATATAATGTGCATATCGTTTGTTATATATTTGAATTTAAGTTTCATATTTTGGGGTTGTATATATTTTAACTATTCGAAGGGAATGAATGCATTTTTGTATGTCTTATGTGGAAGAAATATTACTTATTGTAACTATTTTAAAGTTAATCTAATCGAAAGATTTTGTGTGGAAGTCAACTGGAACTAAAGACTCCTATCTGATTTAATTGACAGCAATAAGTTAATAATAGTCTACGAAAAATTCGCTGTAGTTAATTTTTCAAAAATCCATTGTTAAATCTTCCGAACCTGTTATTCGAAGTCGTATCTTTAATGTTATAATTCGAGAAATAAAGAAGAATTGATAATTGAAAGGCACTGAAATAATACGGGATTAAAGGTTAATTTTCACTCGTGTTTTTGAGTGAAGCAATTTTCATACAAGTATACAAAATTTTAATATTTGCTTGAATTCCCGTTTGCTTTTTGCTGTCATCTTAACCTTTAAAAGAATGAACTTAATGCTGTGAGGATTCTAGCTTTAAGACTATATCCAAAGGCTCCGAGAAAATCGCTACTACTAGCCTATCTATTGTCTTCATATTTTAATGTATTGTAAGATATTCAAGAAAAAAATTATTCTAAAAGTAGAAATTGCGAGAGTTTTTCCTGGAATTTGTTTTCATACTTATTTTCTAAATGATTAAATGGGATGTTACTCGAACAAGATCGCATTTTTAGTAGTCAACTTCAAAAAAAGTGCCTTCATTTAACGGAAAGCTCTTGGCAAAGTCCTCGTCATCTGCCCGGGTTACAAAATACTCCTTGCCCTAATTTAAAATGAGACATTAATGTAGCTAACGAAACTATACTTTCAAGACCTAACATAAATATGATGCCTTGTATGTAGCAAACGGATATGGCTTCTCATTTGTTGCGAATAACAAAATTGCGTAAATCTTACAATGCTGCGTTACATTTAGGTCTGTTTTGCCATCTTTCTCCTAAACAGAAATTATAAATATATTGAAGGATTTTGATGATTTTTGAAATGAAATTATTAAAAGTTCAATGGAGAAAATAAAATTAAGCTAGAATATAAAGAGGTTTTTGTCCAGTAGCCTCGATGAAACATTTGCTTTTATTGTTTTATAAAAGAATCAAATTTATGTTTGTAAAGAAACTCTTATCACCATTAAAATTAATCTTTACGAGAAATTTCTTGAGACTGAAAATAGAATTTTTGTGAACCATATGGACTTCAAAGTGTAATATTGAGGACTAATCAGATAATCAACTTTTTATGATCTCGCATTTTCAAAAGAATTGCTAGGAGATTCTGCTATTGGGGGGGGGAGAACAAGCGCTTGGCATTTCAATATTAATAGTCGATATTATTCTTAATGGTAGGTTAATATTGGTAACTTTTTAAATATTAACGTAGACAGCGTATTTTTAAACTTTCGTTTTATTTAATAAGATCAAAAAAACATGTATACAATTGAATCGTTCTGATACAAACTATAATACACGAGTATTTAAACTCGCATAGTATATTACGAAGTAAAAGTGAATCGTGTCTCGGAGTTAGTCTAAAGAAAGCAATTTCTGTCTTCTCGTACATGAATACAGATTTTAATCATCAAAATAATCGGACCCAAGATTTTATCGAATCTTGGCTTTTTACACCTAGAGCTCAAAATGCACAAATTTCGTGTACGGTCTTTACACTAAATTCGCAGTTTTTTATTAATTTTGAGCAAATTCCTTTCAGAGTAAGTCTGCCTGGTTGTTCGAATATAAATCAAAGCGAATAGCTACACAAAACGAAAAAGCTAAAGCAAAATTCGGAACACGTGTATTATATTCATTTGAACCAAATCCAAGAGAACCATCTGTTAGCCTGTTTTTTCAGAAACTTGCAAAAGCGACGATTCAAAAATGCTTCGACTTACACTTGTTATTTTAGACTAAATGTTTCAATCGAGAAGGGCAGAGTCTGAAATATAAACTCTATTTTCAGATATTATCGATTGCATGATTAAAATTAATCGCTGAAAATTTCTTCAAGAATCGCATGGTATTCAAAAAATGTTTAGTTAATCACACCAAAGATTAATGCTTCATAATTATTGCTCGTTCAGTGCCTTGAAAGTCGATATGGTATAATGCCTTCATTGCATAATACGCGAGAAAGTTGAGAACACATACTTGTTTGTTTAATCTTAATTTTACTGTTAGTCAAGGTCTCCGATTAAATACTTTGATAAATGAATTTGATTGGATTTTAAGATTAAAATTGTTAGAATGAGTGTTGCATTTAAAATTGGTGAAAGGACACATTAGAGTGCCAGTTGATTTCTTTTGAAGCCAAGATTGACGCCAAGAGGATTTTCGGCAGGTAACCCAACAGGATTGTCAATGAAAACAAAACATTACGGAAGCCAGATGTAGTGTTTCATCGCTGAAATTTGTTCCCATCTAAGGGTCATCCAAATCTATACTAAATCCGAATAATTTTTTAATAGAACATTGAACAGAAACAAAATTTATCATTAAAAATGGAATTGTTTTTAGTTCTATTGTAATGTAAACGGCATCTTTGTTATAAGATTTGATAGGACTGGTATGTTGGATATTTTTTTTAAGAAAAGCTTTGAAGATGTTAGTTCCCGTAAAGTCATAGCCGTTATTTATTTGGCAACTTGTGAATTTATTTTGCTCTCGATTTGTTTTTCTACTGCTCGGAGGGGGAATTTTTAGTGCTGTCAAAACCACTTCAAACAGCTACAACCTTTTTGAATTAATTCCTTGTAAATAATAATAATAATAATAATAATAAACTGACGGAGAGTAAAAGACGGCTAGTCGCAAATGCATGCGTAGGATGACTGAAAAATGGCATTCAGTCGATGGCGACTAATTGTCTCAATGGCACAACGTGCTGCTACATTGTATTTTATTTTCTTATTGCTCACTTTTGTAAAATTTGGCAGTTGTTTTGGAGTGAAAAAATGGATTATTTTTAAATCCTAGATTAGTTCAGACATGTTTTGCTCTTTGTTTCTTCTGATGCAAGGTTGTTTATTTTCACTTTATTTGCCATTTCTACTACATAATTTTCTAAGTTCAGGTTTGTCGACCTTTCTATTTTACCGTTTCTTTGCATAAATATCCACTTTAATTCAAAACGCAGTGAAAAAGAAACTGGAGAACGCTAAAACGGCAATTTAATCAAGCATGAAATGCTGGAATCTGATGAAATTGTGGCAAACTTGTGTCTCTTTCTGCGTATGCTCTGCCTACAGGCTAATCTGATAACTGGCAGTGGGTAAACTCGTTATTAAATGAAGCACTCTGAAACTTCCTTATAGCAATATTTCTATTTGACTGTGCTTTCACAATAAGAAAAAAGTGATTTACCTGATATGTACGTCAGATTTTGCTGCCTGTGTATATTGTATAATAGACGGCTCACTATCTTTTGTTCAAAAAAAATGAATGGTTATATAGTGATGAAAATCAAAGTACTCATCTATATAAACGCATTACCCGACATTAGCTCAAACCAACTTTAAGATCCTTACTGATTAACTCTTTGGACTCCACCGGGACATGCGAGTCCCACAGATATTTTTAATTCACCCACGTGGATAAGCAAGTGAAGAATGTAAGTGCATGTGCCCGTGGTTTTCCTGTGATAATCTTCATGTTGGTGCAATTTTATCTACTGTATATTATATGGTCACCTCAACCCCAAAGAGACGAGTGTTCCGCTTCCAAAATTGCACCGAAAGCTAATTTGTTTTTATTTTAGCAGAATATATTCACTTATACTTTATTTGGCCCATTATAACCCTGAATTATCTTAATTTTGGAGAAGAAACTAGTATTGAAAGGGTTAAATCATTTCATGACAATTTACAAATTCTATTGCAGTTTGATGTAAAAATTATCAATTGGTTTCTTTCTGTAGGATTCGCAATGGCAACCGATACTCCAGATGACGCTTCGAAAAAATCTCTGTATCTCATGCCTTCGTTTACCTGCGACAGATGGAGTGATGGCATATACGATGCGGAAACGTCGATAGTGTCGCCATCGTTGTGCATCAAAGAGGACGATTTGCTGAGTTTCGATCAGAGGGAAGAACGGGAAACGCGCTCCCTCGTCTTCCAATACCAATTCATGTATGCTGAGAAAGAATACGAATTGATGAAAAAGGAATTTAAGAGCATTGAAGCCAAGTTGAGACGAATAGAAGCTTCTGCTGCTGAACGTCCTTTTAAAAAACCAGCGACTCTGAAGAAATCCAGCAAAAAACGAGATCAGAAAAGCACATCCGAGTCCGAATCGGATAAGGATCTCGTTTCATCCCAAGAAGAGCCTTCTACTCGTGTTACCAGATCACAAAAATAATAAAATGGCATAATGCGATTTGAGTCTAAACCAACTGACATCCGGAACTTGTCTTTTTGATTACGTATTCATTATATAAGCCTAATAAATGTGTTAAAGCGGTATTGTTATTTCTATGAAATCGTTCTTAAACAGCATTCATAAAACAAGCATTTAATTTACAAATTTGGTCGGTAAATAACCCGAAGAAATTCCAATACAAAATCGTTCTCCAAAACTGTTTTCAAATATTTTATTTCGGATTATTTTTTAGTATTAAATTTAAAATCGGAAATATTAAATTCTCATTTAAATATTGATAACGCATGAAATACAAGATGATTACAAATAGTTTAGATAATAAAGGAATTATTAAAATTAGAGTTGGCATATTCCGAAATTAAAGTTTCTCCTATTATATAACATTAAAATCCTTTGTAGTAAAAATATTTTCAACTGTTGACTTTAAACCTAAACGTCTTTCATGTTACATAATTTTGAAAGTTTCCATAAAATACGGACTAGACCCTTTTCTGCAATTATTTCTTGCAAAGTAGGGCACAACGTCGGAACCAACAACCAGATTAACCAATATGAATGCAATTTTTATTAACTTGCATTTATTAATTCAAAGGTATAACTGACTTCTTTCTTGAATCATTTTGGCTGCAATCAGTTCAAAAATATCTTAATCGTTGTTTGATATTGAACTTTCCGGCATTAGTCTTTAGAGCTTTATTTTTCCATTGATGCTATTAGTGACAAATTAACTATTTAACTTTTTTAAACAATGAATATATCTGAAAACGTCTTTTAAAATCCAAATAAACATTAAGAACTAATCTGAATAATTGCAATGTATATTAAGGATCAAAAGTCGTACTTTTCTGAAAGTTCGGCTTCCTCGGTATTCGAATATTACTTCCTCAAGTGTAAATTTGCATAATAAAACAAGATATATATACAGGCACGTGTTTTAAAACAATAAATTTAATGTTTACTGGGATCCCAATTCGACTTGCTTGTTTTTCAAGAAGTATATTGAGCCAGTTCCTGAAAAATTCCTTTTTATTAGTGTTTAGTAAAATTGAATTGTTCATTTTGGTCTTCTATTCTTTCAATCCTCTAATTATACCAGGATTATGAAATCTTGTAATAAATACTAGAAAAATAACAGATTTTAAGACGGATCCACTATTAGGAAGAAGATTTTAATTGAATTGTTTAACTCGTGTACTGATTCTTAAAATAATTTACCATATTGCTGCCGAGAATATTTGAATGCATAAAAAGTAGATAAAAATGCTATCTTTACGAACATGGAAGTGCATGAGAAGAATTAGAAAGGTGTATTTTATTGAGAATGTTCACATGAACATTAACCTCTTGCCCAGTAATGTCGTATTTGGCACATGAATCGAATTATTTAATTTTAACTATTTAAATCTGAAATTAACCATTATATCTTCTACACGGCAAAAAATGTAAAACTTTAGTATCTTGAGTGTCTCATGTTGTTATAAGGAAAGGAATAAAAATTACCCTAAATAAGATTTCGTTGAATTTAGGCTTGTAGGTTAATTTCATGAATTTTGAATTCACGTAACTCATTAATGCTTGCTCAAATGAGCCTCGGTGGTCTGGTGGTAAAAACTCGGTTCGTGAGATGTAAGGTTTCGGGTTCGAGACCCGACTCCACCGAAGAACCATCTTGTAAGGGGATCTGTTGCACGTTAAATCCGTCAGGGTCAACCATCCTCATGCTGGTGTGGTGTGGAGAGAAGGATGCCAGCTTGTCATCTGACCACAGTTGAAAATTAAGAGGTCGAAATTCTGCTAACCCTAGCATCATTTCTGTTGAGGGAAAAAACTAGAGCCTAACTCGTCTTTGGCGGGGTTTGGCCTCAACTTTTTGGCACGAAAGTTAGTTTTTAATTAATAAAAAATTAACCACTCAATTAACCGGAATAAAAAGTAGCCCATGTTCTATTCCTGACTATCATCTATCTTAGCGCTAAACTTCATCCAATTCCGTTCGACCGTTCTGGCGTGATTGAGTAACATTCCTCCATCCATCTAAACACCCAAACTTTCACATTTATGATATAAGTATTGGTGTGTGTGTGCATATTTACGAATCTGTAATTTTGCTTTCCCACACTAATAATGCCATTGTACAGAAAACTGATTTACAGTCATCTGTATTGAACTATACCATAATGATCATTTATGAAGTGTCGCATAAATGATCCCAGACTTTGCTGACAAACTTGGCGTTGAATTTGGCTACTTTGGCGACAAAATGTAAAGTAGCCAAAAAATCGAGCATTTTCCAGATCCATCCATTAGGAACCGATATACGTCTAGAGCGATCCTGATTGGTCCAGAAGGTTTAGCTACGCCTTCCGTCACTATATAAGAAAGTCAGTCTGCGTAGTGGAATCGATCAATTGGGAAAGGAGTGGACCTAAATAGAGAGGTCTTGAACTGAGGAGTCCTGAAAGGAGGACTGCTGTGTGGCATATTCTGACTAAGCCTGCGTCGTGTGTCGTCACCCGTTGTGTTGTCGTCGGGAACGGAGCTGTCCTGAACTGAGGAGTAGTCCCGTTGTGCGAAGTAGTGCGTCGCAGCGAAGGCAAGAAGAGATAGAAGAATAATTTCAGCTTGTTCCGGAAAGACCTACGTGAGTGTAGAAAAGAATCCCTTAAAGATTCCCTCTCCTGCTGAATCCTGTCTGGCCGCTTTGTGAGCTGCGGACGTTGTCACTACAGAATATCTGCCTGTGGACTACTACTGCTATTGTGGCCTACTGCCTGCAGTAGAGTACTGCTGTGTGCTGTCCTATTTGTTCGTCTCGGCTGTATATAATTGTTTCCTGTACATAGTTGTGTGGTAAATATTTGTCGTCTTTATGCTATCCTGTTTCTGTCCTGTAAATAAACATCGTCTGTGTTGTGTCGTCTACTGAAGGCCTGGTCATTGTTTGAGCTCAACTTCTCACACCGTACACCTCACTATACGAGTAAAAGAACCCGACGGATTGGGATAAGAATAGGAAATCCGTAACAATACATACGCACATATATATAATATATCACGTATCCCGGCAATGACTCGTGGCCGTGGTTTAATGCACTTTAAATCCATCTGGGTGGAACGTCCTCCAGCTGGTGTGTTGTGGACGTTTGGAGGCAGAAGACGTCAGCTCAGACGTCGTCTTCGTAATATAACCGCGTTAAAAATTACGAGATCCGCTCCAAAATAGGCCTAATGTGGGTTTAAAGCTGAACTTAATGCAACTAAACTAAACATATTATTCTAACAAAATATAAGTAATTTAATATTAATAAAAACTCTTGTATATATATAAAATAATTTCATGTATCTGAGAAATGGTTCTAACGATTTAGATCAGATTTTATATTTAAATTCGGTTTTTCTTTTTATCTATATAGGTGTCTCTCCTGAAAAAACTCAAATTTACACATACAAGAAATCATTTTTTTTTATAACTCGGTATTAAAATTAGGTATATTCAACTTCCACTTCGAAGTACAGACAAAGCAATATAGAGGTCAGAACAGCATGAATGACAGCATTAATGGTTCCTCGATTCCAGTAGAACTTTTTGCCTTATTTTTTATTTATGCATTTATATTTAATATTTTTTTTTCCTTTTAAGTTGATTTAAATAAGCGTTTAAACGCGATTTTACATAAAAAAAGACTTTTTTTATAACTAATTTTAATTTCTGCTGTTATGATGACAATGTCATATGTGCTCATTTTGCAACCGATTTCACCGTGGTAAAACTGTGTAAGTTCAATAATATAAATATGTAGGGGTATCTTAATAAGCCAATAACAGCTACTAGACACTAGTGATAGCTTTTGTCCAACGGTTATATTACGCGGCTACGAACCAAAAGGTCCCAAGTTCGATTTCCATTCAATCCTATCGGCTACATTGGTGACCTCCGACGCTGAACATTCAACTTTCAAACAGCTAACGTAGGGTCATCTACCCCACCAAAACAAAATCGTTAAACTCATTTGACGCAGCTGCAACTCTCACATGCTCACCAAAACACTTGGCGATAAAAATCGTTCGTCTCTCCAAAGACTCATTGGTGGGAGGGGAGTTTTATATTTGTATCTTAATAAACCAGTAATAGATACTAGTGATCACTCTTCTTGAATGATTACGTTACACGGCTACGAACCAAAATGTCTCAGGTTCGATTCGCACTCAATACAACCCGCTACATGTAGATAAATAAAACTGTTAAATGAATATTGTAATGTTTTGAATAGCATGTTAAACTGAATGCGCTCATGATTTTTTAATTAAATGACTAATTCGTATGTTGGTAAGATTAAAAAATATTCATATACAATCATTATGAAATTCGTATCTAAATATTTATTCCTAAAAAGCACGATTTTGCAACAAAACAAAACTACTTAGTGGAGCTGGTCTTCCAGATGTTGTTAGATATCATTACCAAGAATCGATTCAAATTTTTTAAATGTAAGTTTTTGATTTGTAAATTCAGTTTGTACTTTTAACTTATTGGTTCTTATATAAATATGTTAACAATCATGTTAACAAATATGTTAATCCAACATGTTATTTTCATGTCTCGATTGTTTTTGTTTGAAGATCTTGGTTTATCACTTATGCAACTTAGCTATTCCATCTAAAATATTTTTGAATCTTGAGACTACGTTTATCGTGTTTGCAGTTAGTGAATCTTAGCTTCAAATTAAATTACCTTCAATTTGATTTTGAAATAACTATTTTAAATGATTTTATTTGTCTTTATGAATAGAAAGCCCTTAAGTAGTAAATTTCATTCAATGTTTGTTTGTTTGTCTTTTTGTTTGGGGGTGTGTTTTTTTTTCTAGAATAGAAAAGTTATTTTTTTTAATTTTCCAAGTAAATGTTATTAAATATATCTCTTGAAAAAATAGTTTTAAAAAATGTTTAAAAAAAAGAAATTTTTGATGTTTTACCCGCAGTTAATTACAAGAATAGCGTAACCTTGTGGTTAAAGAAATAACCAAACAAATTTAATTATAGTATACATCTGAAATAATATTAAACTTAACAAAATAGACTGTAATGAATTGAGAAAGATCTAATAAAGTGGTAAATAACAGAATATTAATATTTCAGGCATGATGTAAAAATATATTAGAGCTATATTTTACTCATATTTTTTTGATTTGGCAGTCAATTAAAATGAGATAAAGACTCATTCATTGCAATGCATTTGCAAAATAATATTCAAGAACAATATTATTCAAAGGTATTATACAAGAAATGTTAGATTTTCGAAGAATTTTCTTTAATATTTTTTACTAATTTTTTATTTACTCCTTGAAATAAATATGTTACGAAATCAAAGGTTATTTTGGAGGTTAGGTTAATTCTTAATCAAACGTTATTAAGAATTAATTTTGATTTCCAAGAACAACTTATTCCCCTATTTACATTTAAATTTAGTAATATATTTTTTTTCTTTTTGTTGGCAACGGAATTTTCTCTTAGCAACGTGCATGTAAACTTACAGTACATTAGTGAATCTTAGTCTTAAAGGCGTTTTTATGAAGCAAGTGCACTAGTAAGGATTTCTGACTAGTTTTAGCATTTGATTAGTGTAAGAATTTTATTATTTTTACCCCTTCATTTTATTATTTATTTTTTCATTACCGTTTTCCCTGTGTAAAGTTTCGATTTTCTTTTTGGTGTTTAATTTATTAGTTAGCTTTAATGTTAAAATAATTCCGCATATATCCAATATAAAGTAACACTTCTCTAAAACATATTTTGAAAAGTGTTTTTGTTTGGAAATATAAATGCTTGACAAAACTATATTCATTTAATCATATTTTTAATGAGAGATTTTGTAAGGCTGTTACTAATTTATTTCTTAAAATTAAGTCCCTGATATAAAAGTTTTGTAGAAGTTAAATTAAACTTCTTTTTGAGTATAACCGAAATATTGAACAAATTAAGAGAAAAAAAATACTGTACTTATCCTGTACTGCATGGGTTTTCATTGAATTGTTCTCAAATATTTTTTCATATAACTTTTCTAAGCTCTAGTAAACCTTCATTATTATTCTTACGAGATTTAAACTGACTAGTTTTCTGCAAGTAAACTTCAATAAAGCAGTTTGTCAACAAAAATCATCAAAAGGCTCATCGAAAATCAAAAAATGAAAATTTGCAGAGAACCCTGCGATCTTACAGAAAATAAATGTAGAGAAGGCAACATTCTTAACGCTTTGCACTCTGAAAAGTATTTAGATGCATAACTATTCACTAAATACATGAACTTGTTTATTATTCTAAAAATAAACTAATATATAGTTGTTTTAAGCTGAATTTCCCCGAAATATTAATCCACGTTTATTTACCATTCTGTGGGCATATTGCACAATCAATATTTTAAAGTAAGTAACTCGTCAAAATGATGCACAATCTTGAATGGTGCTTGAAAGTAATCATCAGAGTGCAAAGGGTTAATTTTTATAAAATATTAATACAATGTTGATTTGGAACATTAGGTTTGTGACGCCTGAAAATGTTAGGATTAGCTGGCCAAAATTCAAGCGTTGATAAAAAAAAATCTGTGACTAAAATTGAACTATGTTTACTAATGGAATCTATCGACAATATGCCACCACGTGAACTTAAGTATTAAATATGAAAAATTGTCTTTTTTTATCCAATATGATGCGTTTTACAAGATTATTTCCTCTTCAAATTAAAAAAGGTTATTTTTCTTTCCAATGCTTAGATTTTATTTTCACAAAATTGAACTATTAGTTAATATACAATTATCCCTGTTCCCCCAAAATTTCTAATAAAATTTTACTACGAAAATTGGCATCTCGGCATTAAATGCATGCTACTTGGAAGCATTTGGCTCAATTGGATGCTTGATGAATTTTAGGTAAAACTGTATGTCATCAAATATATTCATTCGACTAACATGAGATCTTTGTTTGCCAATTAGCACATTGTTGCAATAAGCATGACGGCTTTGATGATTAATTGGCAGTATGTGGGTAATATAGAAGTGTCGATGTTTGTAATCATATTAAGATAAAAATTTAGAAGAGATGAGCTATTGAAATATCTTTCAGAATAAAAAATAAAGTTATTATTAAGCAACAATTGACATAAAAATTTATTACTGTTTTTTAAAATAAGTAAGGTCTCTGTTAGAAAAAAAGATATTTTTACTACCTCACTTGCTCCGATTTGTTCAACAAGGATATTCTGATCTAAAATTTAAGACTTCATGTATAATTTTAAGAAATACTAATTTAATTTTTTTGTTTTTACTTCTTAGGCAACATTTAAAAGAAAACCTGCCATAAAGAAGTCGAAAGCCACTTATAAATTCTATAAATGGAAATCAATGCAGATGGGGATGTTGTTGATGCCTGTCCTAAAAGGGTGAGATCAATAGCAGTACAAAACAAGAAATATACTGGTGATAATAACGGTTCTGGTTTTACAGAGCTTTCATCATTTAGAAGACATGATGAAAAAAGCCAACAAAAGAATGGACGAGAAATTTCTGTGAATTGTGTTTTTGACATCGATAAAAAATAAGAATGTTTATCTTATCCTTTTTGTTGTTTCAAATGTAAACGATTAAATTAGGAATGTTGCAAACTGTTTCGTGAGTTTTACAAAAGATTTGTCCCTCTTTTTATGGGTTAAATAAATACAAAATTGCTTATTATATTTGTGTATCCTCTTTCAGTGGAAACACGGACACGACATCATCATCCTTCATATAAAAGTTATTATAAAAATTACAATTTTGATTACACGGACAATGAACTGCATGTCCATATGCATCAATTATTTTTGCAATCAATATGCAATCAATATTAATTACATCAATATGCAATTATTTTTCTGATATGATGGTTTCTTTGATAATTCGTTACTGAATGTTCATGTATGAATCTGGTGATTAGGATGGCTGGAAATATTTTGAACCTGTAGAATGGGTGAAGAGTTAGTTTTATATATATATATATATATATATATATATATATATATATA